>BSBK01000048.1:392500-494473 GCA_027943335.1 Chamaecyparis obtusa
ATAATCCTTGTTAGAGTAAGCAACGTGGAACATTTGAACTTGGACAAGTTCACCTGTTCTGCTTTTAGCGAGGCCTGTCCAAGGAGAAGCGCTTCCTCCTCGGAGAACGACCTCAAACCGATATCCCCTCCGGCCGGTATACAAATAAGTGAATACCAAAAGAATCACTTACATCTCCTAATCGCCGGGCGTTCGTGCCAAACACGTGTCTGGGGATGGTAAACATTCCTCTCCCCCAGCATAATTGGCAAGGCTTTTAAGTGAGTCACGGATGATCAGCATAATCGGGTATGGAGACACCACGGAACTATTAAAAACCTGATAAACTAGAGGCTACCCTATCTACATCCGAAAGTATCAAAATCTTTGTGCAAGGACCGATTCCAAGGGGTTTACCGGGTCGCCTCAAGATTACTCACCATTTGTATTCCCTTTTGGGGGATACCAAGCTATGGGCAAGCGATTTTGATACTCACCTTCCTTAGGTAGATCTGTTTGAAGTGCTTGACAGTCAAAGACTCCGTGAAAACACTTGTTGAAACATACACTTTCAAAGCTTTGTCAGAGTCAGTTGTCTTTGTTTGTATCCCGCAGGGTTGCTTTGTCCCTTGCAGAGATTGCTTTGACTTTAAACTTTTGCCATTGGAAACCTTTGCCTCAAAATCAGAAGCCTCTCTTCTAAGTGATGCCCAGCAAGAGCAAACATCCTAAAGCAAAGTTGCCCAAATCCCAAGCCTATCAAGAGCAAAAAGTTATCAAGAAGAACACCAAGACCTATCAATCCATTATCCAAGCAACCCAAGCAGAGGAGAAGTCCCAAGCCAGACTTGAGAACATTTCCCATAACGCCCGCATCAAACAATTCGCCTACCATTTCCGAGTTAACCATTGTTTCATCAACCTTGAGCCAGAAGATTAGCCAAATCCTTGTTCATGTCTTGTTCCATCTTCAGATCTTGAAATCTTGTCTCAAACAGCCTTGCATCTTAGTTTCATCCTAGTTTCACCCTTTGCATCAGCATTAAAACCCTAGTTGCATTTCAAAAACATCATAAAAGTTGCATTTGCATTCATCTTCCTACCAGCATTTTAGAATCAGTCCTTGTCATTTGCACTTGCATCATCCTTCTAGAGCATTGTCCCTTCACCCTTCAAAACCTTTTCCACCAGCATCCCCCCATCAGCTTTCCATATCTTTCCAGCAGATCCATCATCCTTTGTTCCAAATCCAGAGTTCCACCAACACTTAGTGTTCTACCTTTTGAGTTGTTCCTATCCTATATCCAAGATCAGAGACCATCATCCTCTTTTTTGGCACAACATGTTTTCATAAAGAAATCAAACCTTGTCCTTGCATAGCCATCATCTCGAGCAAGAGATTGGAGTGTATTGATAAGAAACTTGTTGACCGAAGATCATCAGTCTATCTTAGGTTGACCCCATCATATCTCTGATCCTCCATTTGGGAAAAATAGCAGCTCATTTGTTGACCACTCAGTAATCTTTCACCAACTTTCCACCAGCAACCTGTCCTTCCTCCACCGTCTTGATCCATATCAGTTCCATCCAGCTTCTATCATCGCCATCTTGATCCATCTTTGCATTTACATCTTAGAAGTCATCATCTTTAAAAGTTCATCAGCTTTGCATCCATCAACATCTTTTAGCCAAACATCTTGCATCCATTTAGCACTTGCATCTCCATGCCTGTTGAGACCAGATCTCGGAAAAGAAGAAGTATGAATCCTTATCCACCAACAACCTCATCCGATCCCAAACTTTTCACCAACGCCATGATGACCTACAATCCCCACATCCAAGCCAGTAACCCATGTGAAGATCCAAACATCCCTTCATCCCCCTTGGCAAACCAAGCATTTGTAAATCCTCCAGAAAGCCCACCAGCGACCAATGCCCTTGTACCGCAACATCAGCAAAGCACATTTGCCCACTATCTGCCAGAAAGTACTTCCATCCCACCATCTCTCTATCCACGCATCCCCATCAAAATTATCCAAGTTCTAGCACAAGCGTATTCTCCGTTTGTCCAATCATTTCCCAATCCTATCATGCAAACACCCCAAGAGCTTTCCACCATTCCCCTTTTCTTGCAAGGAAGCCTCACCAGTCCCGCAACACAAGCTGCAGCACCATCCGCTCCATCTCATACCCCTTTTGCTTCATCATCTGCTATGGCTGCCCAAGCCCAAATCCAACACTTAACCCAAAGTCAGCTTCCACCTCTCATGCAAGCTTTTACACCAAAAGCTTCGCCACCATCCGCAAGTCAAGCAACGCCGTCACCCTTCACCCCCCAAGCACCCGTACCTTCTTCTTTGGGGTTAGCGCAATCGCTCCCCATTCCAACCTCATCTTTCTCTTGGGTGTTTCCTTCATTTTCCTCTTCACAAGCATCCGTTCAACCACAACCTCAACAAGCTCCTTTATCTCAACCATCATTCGTGTCCTAAGCTCCCGTTGCTCCTACCATTCCATCATCCGTTGCAGTGCACCCTAACACAAGCTCTCAGTGGGGCCTTACACAAGAAGAAATGAAGGCATGGGGGATCCCATCTCAATCCCCTACATCCATGGTTGCAAGTCAACAAACCGCCTTCGCTCAAGCAGCATAGCAGCAATTACCCCAAACACCGCCAACTTCAAGCTATTCATCCCAAATCCCAAATACCTTCCAGCAAGTTCCACCACCTCAACAGCCAACTTTCCCCAGCTATCTTACCCCATCACCCTTTGCTTCTAGCTTCCCCACATCTGTTCCACCTCTAAGTAACGCAGGCATGCACCTAGCTTATATCGGCCAAACCCAAAGCCAACCTCAGCAACTACCACCATCATACCCGCAAGCAGCATCGTTCCAATAGCCTCCCCCACAGCAACCACATGTCCCCTTTCAGCAAACACCCATCATTCCTCAACAACAGCAAGTCCCTTGCTATCAGCCCCAGCAACAAATCCCTATCATCCCCCAGCAACAACAAGTTCCCACCCATCAGTTACAACAGCAAGTTCCAAATGTTCAATATCAGCAAGCAGTCCCACAACAACCGCCAGTTCAACAACAGCAAGCAGCCCAACAACATCAAGCGGTTCCATATCATTTACCACAATATCCCCCTATGCCACACCAGCAATATCCCCAGCAATCATTGCCCCAAAATCAGTTTCAACCCATTTATCCACAGCAAGTGCCATATCCAGTTCCACAGCTTCCATCACAAGCAGAAGTCTCAGTTCCCTCGCCACTCAATGCTAAGTGGGAAGCAATGAAAAATGCTCTAAAGGAGCTCCAAAGTGGAACAGAGAATAAAACGTACAAGTTCGAAGAGGTGTGCTCATATCCCTTCGATCGATCCATAGCAACTATCCCTTTCCCCAAGCATTTTGAGATGCCCAAGTTCGACAAGTATCGGGGGAAAGGAGATCCGGTAAACCATATCAAAGAGTTCTACATGGCGTGCCAAGAAGTGGCTTACAGTGATAACTATCTCCTGCGCCTGTTTCCCAAGAGCTTGGGAGGAACTGCTGTTGAGTGGTTTTACAAAATACCACATGGGACAATAAAAAGTTTTGCTGAACTCTCTGAGAAGTTCATCACACACTATGCCCATAATGTCGAGAATGAGTTGTCCTTGCTAGACCTATGCAACTCAAAGCAGAAAGACGGAGAAAGCCTTGTAGAATACTTGCAAAGATGGCAGAATCTTACAACCAGGTTATCATATCAGCCGCTAGAGAAGCATCTAACAAAGATCTTCATTGATAACCTGCATCCAAAGCTATCCCATCACATGCGAATGAACTGTCTCCAGACATACCAAGACATAAAGAGCAAAGGCATAGGCATCGAGAAAGCTCTCCTAGACGAAGGCACTATTCATCACTTCAAGGATGATTCCAAGAACAAACCCAACAATGATAAATCCCGTTACTGGAATCGTAACAAGAATGTTGTTACAGATGGAGCCACTGACACTAAGAATGTACAATTCGTTGTGGCTAGTCCTACACCAGCTCAAACATACCAACCACCATAAGCGCCCATCTATCAGCAACCCCCAGCTCCCGCATATCAAGCACGTATTTATCAGCAGCCTCCTCAAGCTCATCAACTACCTGTGCAACAGTATCAGCAGCAATACCAACAGCAACAGCCAGCACGTCAAGGCAATCCTGTTAACACAGTTAACGTTGCCCCAAGGCAGAATAAATCCAACAATCAGAACAATCCAAAGAGGACTTTCACACCTTTGGGTGAGCCTCTGGATCAGATCTTTTATCGGCTAGCCAAGGCAAATATGATCACATATCCGCCCATCCCACAGAAGGATGACAACGCACCAAAGTCTGATTGGTATAAAGAACATGAATACTGTGATTACCATCGTGTGAAGGGGCACACAACATTGAAGTGCATGCGGCTTAAGCACTACATCCAGGATCTCATCGATCGCAAGGAAATCCAGGTCGATGCACCAACTCAAGCTTCACCCAATGCCGGTTTGCAAATATATCAAAATGTGTTCCCTCAACACGATACCGGGAAGAATCAAGCCAACGCCAATCAGCCCCAAAATCATGGCAAAGGCAAGCAAGAAGATCACACAGCGGCCTACATCAACTATGACAAGTATGTCGGGTGCATAACTCAAGTTGAGCCCATCCAAGATGAGCCCACCATCAATACCATCCATGTCAGAGGGCCGGATCGACAATGTGCTGCAACTACCCGCAGTGGTAGGATAACTGTTGCCGGTGCTCCTCTGAGATCAGCTGCTCCTCCAAGGCCAACATCTACTGCATCCACAGCACAGTCTAACACCAGGCCAGCATCAAATGCACGCGCAGCACAACATAATGCACCAAGAGCACAATACAATATCATAGAGCATCTTGGGAACATGCCAGCCCAAATATCTATCTTGGATTTGCTCCGCACATCACCCATCCATCAGGAGATCTTGGACAAAGCTCTAAAAGAAGGCCATGTCCCCACGGACATTAACACAACTCAGTTTGAAACTCTTGTGGGACACCTATCAGCAGCATGTGCCTTGTCCTTCAAAGAATCCGATATACCAAATGTCGCTCCTGACCATATTCTTCCTCTCCGCATTGCCGTCATGGTCAGAGATTTCACCATCAAACGAGTTCTAGTGGATAATGGCTCAGCCCTCAACTTGTGCACATTAAAATTCATCAAGAAGATCGGGTTCACGGAGGCCGACATACAACATGAGCAAATCACTATCAAAGCATATGATAACTTGGAGCGTACCTCTGAAGGTACTATAACTTTGCCTATCCAGCTAGGCCCAGCAATGCAAGATACTCTCTGCCACGTTGTTGATCTTGACCTACCGTTCAATATCCTCCTCGGTTGTCCATGGATCCATTCCATTAAGGCCGTACCATCTACTTACCATCAGTGCATCAAGTTTCCACATCAAGGCACTGAGGTTACCATCCACGCTGACCCTAACCCCTTCGCATACTGCCTTGCGATGGAAGCATCTTTCCCTCATTCTACTCATTGTCCTAGAACCGATATTGGTACTTCTATTGCTAGCTCATCCCGATCCCATCGCGATCCAGAGACCATCCTCTCTTCCACCTTATCATCCATCAAAATCAACAACCAGGGTTGTGGCGAATATAGCCTCAGTGATGCATTTACTGTAGGAGCTCTTCCACGTGATCCACATACTCAAGGGCGCCCAAGATGTCAAAACAAGCCTGTTGAAGAAAATTATAAGCTCAAGCAAATCGGAAACATGACTTTTGAGTCTCATGGCAACATCAACAGCAAAGAAATGGATCCAGATATTAACAAATGGTTATACAAAGATCCCCCATCACGTGACACACAACTTCTTGAGTACTTCAAAGAGAAATACCCAATCCCCTACAAAAATGTCACAGAACACTATAACTATCAAGGTGGTGGTCTAGGACCACAAGAGGATGGAAATTTGTTTCCTATCATACCATCCCAAAATCCAGAACAGCAAGGACTTGGCTTTAATACCCCTCGCCTGCTTGAACAAGAGCCCAATACCACAACTGCGGGCACTAACATGACCAACGTGAACTTTTCGAATAGCCAGGATGACCTCATGGAAATTGAAGACATCCCCGAAGAGAAAGACATCCGATGCTACGATGATATCTTTGCCGACGACACCCTCCTGGGGACTTCTGTCCTCCAACAACTCTCCATTAACCTCATAGATCTTCCCCTCACAAACCCTGACCTCATAGATTGGGACCAACCAAGCATCGCACACATCGACAAGTTCCAAAGCACACAAGCACTCCTAGAATTCATGGGGGCATTAGGTCCAGCAAGCAATTAGGATCCAACATCAACCTCTGTCTATCAGCTTCACCCAGAAGGATATTTTGGGGAAGAGGCAAGCTTTAGTCGCAAAAATGAAATAGCAAAAGAACATCATGAGTCTTTATGTGAAAACCCCCTTGGGGCACATTCTGATTCCAAAATAGTAAAAACAAAGGGCGTATCTTCTAGCGAAAACCTGGCAATTCAGGCACTAGAAGATGAAGCCTTGCCTCTTCCCCCTATCCAAGATTATAGACCAGAGCAGTCGCCGATCATCATAGAGGAAACCAAGCCAATCAACTTGGGAACAGAAGAATGTCCAAAAATCACCTACATTGCAGTCAACTTAACAGAAGGAGAAGAAATCGCTCTCAGTGCCTTGCTCAAGGAATCCATCATCAACTTTGCATGGTCATACACCCACATGCCTGGGCTTGATCCAAACCTTGTTGTTCATCATCTATCAGTAGATCCAAACATCAAGCCAGTGAAGCAGAAGCTAAGGAAAATGCATCCAAAGGTAGCATTGCTCGTCAAAGTAGAGCTTGAGAAGCTCCTCCAAGCTAAGATCATTAGAGCAATAGATTATTCAGAGTGGATCTCTAACATGGTGCCAGTCACAAAGCCTTCTGGCGACATCAGAATCTGTACTGATTTCAGAGACTTGAACAAGGCATGCCCTAAGGATGACTTCCCATTGCCAAACATAGACATGCTTGTAGACCTCACAGCGGGTCACGAAATGCTATCACTCATGGATGGATTTTCAGGCTACAATCAGATTCATATAGCAAAAGCAGATCAACATAAAACAGCATTCACAACCCCATGGGGTACCTTCTGCTACAACATGATGCCATTTGGGCTAAAGAATGCAGGGGCCACATATCAGAGAGCAATGACAGCGATCTTCCATGACATGATCCACAAGATCCTTGAAGACTATGTGGATGATATCCTGGCAAAATCCAAAATAAGAGATGAGCACCTCAACATCCTAGAGCGTGTATTTGATCGTCTGAATCATTATGGCTTAAAGTTAAATCCTAAGAAATGTGTCTTTGGCGTAACATCTGGCAAGCTTCTAGGCTTCATCGTCTCTAGACGAGGCATAGAGATCGATCCTAAAAAGGTAAAAGCAATAACAGAGATGCCTCCACCAAGAAATCTCAAACAGCTCAAAAGCCTACAGGGCAAGCTTCAATCAGTACGGCGGTTCATCTCGCAACTAGCGGACAAGTGCCAACCCTTCTCACATCTCTTATGCAAAGACACCAACTTCAAGTGGGATCCCATATGTCAAAGAAGCTTTGATAAGCTCAAGGAGTATCTAGCTAATGCTCCAATCCTAGTACCACCGGTTTCAGGATGCCCACTCATCTTTTACATCTCAACAACAGCTACAGCACTAGGGGCACTTCTAGCACAGCATGATGATGAAAAAAGAGAACGAGCTATCTACTACATCAGTCGCACTCTTGTGGGCTATGAGCTTAACTATTCACCCATGGAGAAAGCATGCCTAGCAGTGGTCTTTGCCACTCAAAAACTTAGACATTACATGCTTAGCCACACAATCAAGCTCATATCAAAGGTGGACCCTCTTAAGTATCTGTTATCAAGGACAACCCTCACAGGCCGTATGGCAAAATGGGTCATGTTACTCAGTGAATTTGACATTCAGTATGTAGATCGCAAAGCAATCAAAGGGCAAGTCATTGCCGATCAACTAGCAGAAGCACCACTGGTGGATGCCTATCCACTAATCATGGAATTTCCGGATGAACACTTATGCATGATTGAAGAGCAGCCCATGTGGAAACTATACTTTGATGGTTCCAACACATCCCATAGCTCTGGCGCAGGAATCCTATTCGTCACACCTCAAGGTGACTATATTCCAAAATCATTCAAGTTGGGATTCCCCTGTACCAATAACATTGTAGAATATGAGGCACTCATCTCAGGTCTCTGAACAGCTATCCAATGGAACATCACAGAATTACAAGTATTTGGAGATTCACAGCTGATTATCAAACAAGTCCTAGATGAATATCAGACAAAGGATGACAAATTGCTACCCTACAAACAACTGGTGGATAAACTGAAAGAGCATTTCCTACATCTACAATTCAATCAGATCCCAAGGCTTCAAAACAAAGCAGCAGATGCAATGGCAACCATTGGATCTTTATTGGAAATACCACGAGATGCATCACAGTATGAATTTCTAGTCGAGCAGCTACATTCACCAGCTTATGAGAACACCGATGCAGACATGGTGTGTGTCTTGGTTGGTCCTCAATCCCCATGGTACCACGAAATCCATGCATATCTAAAAAATGGTATCATATCTCCCCATCTCACCAATAACCAACGCCAAAACCTTATTCGCAGAGCTTCCTGCTACACTCTTGTATCCAACACCCTATATCGTCGCGGGTATCATAATGTCCTATCTAGATGTTTAGACTCAAACGAGGCCGTCCTGGCCTTACAAGAAGTTCACGCTGGAATTTGCGGTGCCCACACGAGTGGCATGGTTCTAGCAAAGCAGCTGCTTAGAGTTGGATATTATTGGCCAACAATGGAACATGATGCGTGTGAATTTGTCAAGAAATGTCTCCCATGTCAACAGCATGCCAATTTGATACATGCACCAGCACAGGATTTACAGCCTATTGCACCACCGTGGCCTTTTTCATGTTGGGGCCTCGACCTCGTTGGCTTAATCACCCCCCTCTCTTCGGATGGACACAAGTATATCATAACAGCCACAGAGTACTTTACCAAATGGGTTGAAGTGATTCCGCTCACCCTAACCACTGGCATCCAAATATCCAAGTTCATCCTCTACCATATCATCTGTCACTTCGGCATACCATCTACCATTTTCATAGACCATGGCACACCTTTTGAAAACCAGCATGTGGATGATCTATGTGCCAGACTCCACATCCATCACCGTTTCTCCAGTCCATATTTCCCTCAAGGAAATGGCCAAGCTGAGGCAACTAACAAAACTATCTTGAAAATCCTCAAGAAGGTTGTCAATGATTCTGGTCGTGACTGGCACCTCCAAATCAATCCTGCCCTTTGGGCCTACCGCACTTCTTATCGCACTCCCACAGGCACCACCCCATACTCCCTTGTATATGGTGCCGAAGCTGTTCTACCGATCGAGGTTGAGCTCCCATCCTTGCGCGTCTCCATGAAGAACTATACAACTAATGAAGACTATCGTGTGGCCCGGCTCACACAGCTAGATCTGTTAGATGAAAAGAGACAGCAAGCCTACGATCACCTGGTTGCATACCAGAATCGACTCAAAAGGAGTTATAACAAAAAGGTCCATCCTAGACAATTCCAGGTCGGTGACATGGTCCATAAAGAAAATCAGAAGGTCCTAGCAAATAGAGAAAAGAAAGGCAAGTTTGAGCCTACTTGGTTGGGCCCCTATGTTGTCACCGCATCCTTCGGCTCCGGCGCCTATCAGCTATCTACACCAGAAGGCGAGCCCCTGAATGATCCTATCAACATCATCCATCTGAAGAGGTTCTATGCCTGAACATGATCCTGCATATATCAGAAAAATCCAAAAAATATTCAAAAAAGCAAAAAAAGCAAAAAAAAAAAAAAAAAAAAAAAAAAAAGAAGCAAAAAAATAGAAAAAAAGAAAAGAGAAAGAGAAAATAATCGTCCAATGGTGAAAACTTGGCAAACAGGCGCCAACATAGTAGACTGAGCTATTTATCTATTCAGTTGTCCTTTCAGCTACCGTCCTCTTCCTCCATCCATGATCTCCATAACAGATCTCCCAGCAGTTCCATCTCCCCTATCTTCCAGGCATTCAGCTTCCATCTTCCTCCAACCCATCTGCAATCCATATCCCATTCCAAAGCTTTGTACCATATCTTGTACCATATCCTTTTCCCTTTCCTGTACAACGCATTCCTCCCTATATTTATCCTTCTTGTCTCCGGCCTAGTGAGAGTCCCGCTGAGTGTGTTCTTCCTATCCCCAATCCTGAGCTTTTGTACATATCCCTTGTGCATATCATTCCTCCTTGTTGTACATAACCTTTGTCCGTCCTGCAGCAGCATTTGATCAAATATCTTGTCCCATCCCCAGCCTCAGAAAACTTTTAGTCCCACTCGAGCCTTGAACTTCAGCAACATCAATTGTCGACTTATCCTTGCTCATCCTGATTATTCCTTGAACTTCAGCTTTTGCCAGCGAACAACTACACTTATTCTCTCACCAACCCGTGGGTCCTTGAGGATATATCGTTCCTCCTGTCCGACCTAATCTTCCATCCTGGTCCTTGAGGATATATCGTTCCTCCTGTCCGACCAATCTTCCCACCATCAATCAAACCTAATCTCTCCTTGGCAAAGGATGTCTTTTTGGAGTTATCATTTTGGTCTTGGATTTTTTGTCCTTTGGGTCTTGTTAATCTTTTTGGCTTCTCTTTATCCCGCCAGGGTCACCACGATTCTTTATATCACGGTGTGCTGCGTGTGCGGATAATCTGGGGCAAGTTCTTTTGATCTTTCACTTCTGCCTGTGAGTCAGTTGTGTGTTTGTGGTTCCTTCAGCATCGATTCCGCCATGTCGCCTCTGCGCTTCATGTGTGATGTTGGGGCAACCCTGTGTGTTTGTTTAGCGTCAGTCCTCGTCAGTCCTCTGCAACACTGGTGACAAGGCCTCGTGATCCCAGTATCCTTGGCAGGTCTCTAGCATTGCTATATTAAATCTAGGCTGTGCACTCCCGTTTGCACTTGGAGCTATCTGGTCCCTTGCATTCATCATATAGATTAATCTTGCATCTTGCATTTCCATCTCATCTTGCATATCATCCATATTTGTTCTTAGAAGTGAGGTTATTTATCTCCCCTTTCTTCCTAGACCCTTCCTTCCTCGTCCCGCCGGGCACACTCTGTCCCAGGGCGTAATCCCTCTTTCTCCTTGTCCCACTGGGCACATCTTCCATGATTTTGTCCCACCGGGGCATGTATCCCCTTTCTTCTAGTCCACCCAGGCGTCATACCCTCTTCTTCTGATTCTAGCCTCGGCATCTTGTTTTCTTGTCTTTGACGCCATGCCACTTGCGCCATCGCATCAAAGAGGGGCAAAATGTAGAAACCGAAAAATCTTTCAGAAAATAAATTATTTTTGTTTTCTGAAAATCCTTGATGACATCATCATTTATTAATTAATTAATTATTTAATTAATTAATTTATTTTTATGGCATTAAATCCCTCTCTCTTAATTAAAAATCTTTAATTAAGGAATCTAGCCTAAAAATGTCATTTGGACATTATCCCTAATTTATTAATTATTTAATTAATAAATTGACCAAAAATCTCAAAAATAAATTAATTTATTTTTAATTTATTTTTTAGCCCAAACTTGGCCAATTTCCTTAAGACCACTAACCTCTTCCAAAATCTTCTAATCCCTTCTTAATTTTGATTAAAAGGCTAATCCCATCTTTTCTAACCCTAATCCCAAGGTTAAATATTTAATTAAGGTTAAATATTTAATTTCCATATTTATTGAAAATGTTTTAATAAATATTCCTAAAACTTAAGCTTTTGGAATGAATAACTTTTATTCCATGAAACTAAGGAGAAATCTAGACTCTTCTAGAATCTTCTCAAATCCACCCTCTTCACCCATCCTAATCCTTTCTTTGTCCTAATCTAATCCTAATCCTACCCTTAAACCTTTGTGCAATCCTAACCAAGCTTAAGACTTTCCTAAACCAAAGCAAAGTCTTTCCTTCCAAATATCTCAACCACAAAGCATTTATTGCTTCCCCAAAGTCTTCAAAGCCTCTTAAAGCCCATTCATTGCTCTTACAAGCATTTATTTGGAGAGTTATGAGCTTGGAGCCCCCTTTGTTGACTCCTCTTTGCCCTTCCCTTCATCCACTCACCTTGTGACATGTGTCACCTCCTGATTGGCTGAGAACTAGCACAATCCATGTGCTTCCCTTTGAGTGAATCTTGGCCTCTCTTAAGGATTTCAATCCTGGCCATTCATTCCTCCTACCCCAAGCCTTTAGAAATCTTATAAATACCCTCACTTCCTAAGGCAAATCATCTCTCAACTCTCAAACTCAATAGCAAAGTTATAATGTCATTTTCATTTTAGCATAAGCATAAGCTCATCCTTTTTAGATTATTTTCAAGCTTAAATCACATCTAAATTAGCTTTAATGGGATTAACATAGATTCATTTCTTGTTTTAATCTTAGTTCTTTCTTTAAGCTTTGCATATTTGTGTGTTCTTGAGGCCTTTGAGGCAAAATAGGTTCCTTATACCTATTTTGTGTCATTTTGGGTCTTCTTGATCCTCAAATCATCCATCTTGCATGCTCCAAGTGCTTGAGTTTGCACACCCACATCCCTCTATATCTAAGCATATCAAACGGTGCATGGGCGCATCCGTTTTAAGCTTAAACTGAGGTGGCTTTGATTTTAGTTTGTTTACCTTTAAATTTGATTTGATAATATGCTATGACATTTGTTTGTCTTTGGCCTTCAAAACAGATTTAGGTGCACTCACAAATCCTAGTCTACAGATATATATATATACATACATATATATATATATATATATATATATATATATATATATATATGTATGTATGTATGTATGTATGTATGTATATATATATATGTATGTATGTATATATGTATATATCTAGATACGTATATATATATATATATATATATATATATATATATATATATATATATATATATATATATATATATATATATATATATATATATATATATATATATATATATATATATATATATATATATATATTCGTTAATAACATTATTTTGTTTGTCTAAATAAAAATAGTATAACTCACTAATATGTTCTATATAAATACATCTTGATTTAAAAACATTCATCAATAAAATTAATATTTAAAAAATTAAAAATATTATTAATACCTTTTTTACAATAATGAAAGATATACGTAAATGTTATATCTTTTCTAAGAAGCTTTGTTAAAGTTATCAATTTTGCTTGGTCAAACTTTGCTACAAACCAAACTGAGTTAAGATAAACTAACTTATAATTTGTATAAATAATTTTAAAAATATCATTCAAACAACAATATCCAATCATTAAAAACAATTAAATTTTAATACTTTTAATAGTAATAAAAAAAGTCACCATTGTTTTGTTAAAAATTAATCTTAAAACGTCACTCAATAGCTAGATCCTTAAAACGTAAATTCTTGTTATCAAACATCGAAATAGATATTAATTTTAATTTGATGATAACGTCAGCTAGGTAGTAGTCAATATCGAAATCGTCACCACCCACTCCCAGAAATAGTTGGCACGATTTTTATTATGTTTTAAAGAACATATATTTGAAGTCGCTTCAAATTTTATATCTAGTCTGCACTCTTACGTAATCAATAAAGTAAAAGTCCACAAATATTTAGATGCCTCTCTTGACTGGTAAAAAGTGTGAATAAGTTGTCTATCGT
The DNA here is from genome assembly GCA_027943335.1 of Chamaecyparis obtusa. Taxonomy (NCBI): domain Eukaryota; kingdom Viridiplantae; phylum Streptophyta; class Pinopsida; order Cupressales; family Cupressaceae; genus Chamaecyparis; species Chamaecyparis obtusa. The sequence continues at coordinate 406,386 of BSBK01000048.1, forward strand.
ATTTGGAAAATAAAAGAAATCTGCTCCAATTGTTTCCGAACATAGCGCATAGCGAAAAATTCTCTCCAAATTTCTTTACGTTTTCTCCACTGTTCATTTTTCTCCTTTGAATTCCTTGGCCTTGAATTCCAATTCCAACAGAAAATCATAAATGGCAGCTGACGTTCAATTTTTACTATACGTCGTTTAATTTTGTGAGGTCGACTACTAGAGAAGACTTCAAAATGCTTTGATTTTTCTTAAGAGTAGGCCTCCGGACTCTCTTTCCTAGAACCCACATTAGATCTAAGTAATACTTCCTTTTTTAAAGGAAAATGATATTTAGTTGTAATATCCAATAGTTTCATAGAGCTCAAGTGAGATCAATACAATGAAACATAAAATAGCCCAAAAAAATTCCAACTAAAAATAAATTAATCTAGTCAAGAAAAGTTAAATTAGGAAGGTCTCTTTCTATAGTTGGTTTAGGAGAATTAATAGAAAATGAATCTGATATTAGATCTAAGTAATGCCTCCTTTTCTCAAAAGAAAATGACATTTAGTTGTAATATCCAATAGTCTCATAGAGCTCAAGTGAGACCAATACAATGAAACATAAAATAGCCCAAAAAGAGATCCAACTAAAAACAAATTAATCTAGTCAAGAAAAGTTAAATTAGGAAGATCTCCTTCTATAGTTGGTTTAAGAGAATTAATAGAAAATGAATCTGATATTAGATCCAAGTAATGCCTCCTTTTTTCAAAGGAAAATGAGATTTAGTTGTAATATCCAATAGTCTCATAGAGCTCAAGTGAGACCAATTCAATGAAACATAAAATAACCCAAAAAGAGATCCAACTAAAAACAAACTAATCTAGTCAAGAAAAGTTAAATTCTAGGAAGGTCTCTTTTTATAGTTGGTTTAAGAGAATTAATGGAAAATGAATATGATATTAGTGTAGACACCTAAAAATCTTTTAGGAAATAAAGTATTTTTTTACTTTCCGAAAACCCCTAATGACATCATCATTTGTTAATTAATTAATTTTTTTATGTCATTAAATTTTTTTATCTTAATTAAAAATATTTAATTAAGAAATCCCTCCCAAAAATATTTAAATCTTATTTAAACATCATTCCCCTATTTATTAATTATTTAATTAATAAATTGACCAAAAATCTAAAAAATAAATTATTTATTTATTTTTTCCCAAAACCTTAGAAATATCCTAAAGACCACTAACCTCTTCTAGAATCTTCTAATCCTTCTTTAATTTTGATTAAAGGCTAATCCCATTATTTCCTAACCCTAATCCCAACTCAAAATATTTAATCAAAATTAAATATCTAGTCCTCCTATTTATTAAATTTATTTTAATAAAATATCCTCAAACCTAACCCTTGGAAATAAATAAATCTTTATCTATGTCCTAAAATTCATATTTATCCCTAGAAAAGCCTAGACTCTTCTAGAAAGTCTTCATCCTTATCCCCTTTGACTCAAACCCTAACCTTACCCCAAACCCTAACCTATCCTCCTAACCCAAGCCCTTCCAAAAGCGTATAAGTACTCCTCATTTCTAAGAGCAAAGCACCCATTCACCTTTTATTTCAAGCATTTTTAGCTCATCTTAGCATAGATTTAATGGATTAACCTAGTTTCTTCCATTGTTTTGCATAAGCATAGCATCATATCACACCTATTTTGGGCTTAAAATTAACTTAATCATACTAGTTGTATCAATCTGAGTTCTTGAAGCCTTAGGGGCAATTTTGGGTGTTCTACCCAATATTGTGTCATTTATGGGGTTCTCATGGGTCTCAATCCTTCCAAATCAGCATTAGGAACATGGTCCAGGTGCTTTGAGAGCATACCCATATTCTTTTATATGAGCAAATCAAACAGTGCATGGGTGCATCTGTTTAAGCTCAATCTGAATGACTTTGTGAATTACTATTTTCTTTGTTAGTTATATACTATTTAGGCTAACATTTGACATGTCTACACCTTTCAAAATAGATTAGGTTTGCATCGATCATAATTTGGGACGCCCGGTGGGACTCAATTTGCAAGTCTTTCAATTTTTGGAGTTTTTGGCAAAGTTTGAAGTTTGAAGATGGAGGAGGTAGTTTGATCATCTTTCTTGTCTAAAAGCTCATTATTCCTCTATGGTGTCTATTCATTCTTCTTCCCCTTGCAAAATCTTGGCCTATTCTTCCAAAAGAATCCCTAAGAAAATCTCATTTTGACAAAAAATGTATATTTTTTGTGTAAAAATTTTGTTTAAAGTATTTAAAATTGTCAAAGGATCGCATCTGGTAAATCCAAGATAGTATATGGTATTCCTAGATCGCATCTTGGGACTACACCATTCCTGGATTGCATCTGGTAAAATTCAGGGTAGCATCCAGGATTCCTGGATCGCATTTGGGGACTACACCATTCCTGGATCACATCTGGTAAATACAGGATAGCATCTGGTAAATTCAGGGTAGCATCTAGTAAACATGATATCATTTGGTAATGCTTCAATTTGGGGTAAAAATTAACAAAACAAAGGCATAAACATCTTATTTTAGTGCTTATAATGAATCCCCAAATCACTCTTGAATGCATTAAAGACTAAAACTTGCAAAATCTAACAAACAAACAAAACCAATCCAATCATTTGCATCCTTGCAACATCAAGGTTTTAGATGCATTCATACAAAAATTAGGAACACTTGAAAGCTTTGGGTATTTAAAGAGAATCTCAAATTTGCATCTTAAAATCTAAATGGGTTCCTAAAATCAGTCCTAAAATTTTTGTTAAAAACTAACATCTTTTTGTGGCAAAGTCTTGAATGTTTTTCAAATTCACACATCAAACTAAATCTAGGAACTTTGCCTTGGGGTCTAAAAATGGAGCAAACAAAATCTTGAATGAAACTAAAGGAATGAAGCTAAGTCCTAAAGAGTCATTGTCATTTTGAAAATCAAACACACTCTTGAATGCATTAAAAGAAACAAAAATCTCTATTCCTTCCTTTTTCAGTTCAAGCAAACGTAAAATCAAATCTTGAATGACTTAAGGATCAAAACAAAGCTCTTTTCAAAGTTCCTTAAACAACACGCCAATCTCAATCTTGAATGCTCAAAGGAAAGAACTTGCAATCGCTCAAGTGCTTACTTTTTGGAGAAAGAAAACTCAAAATCTAAACACTTGTGTCTTTAAAAATTTTCAGTCAAAATCACACTTAATTCAAATTGGAAAAGAACAACTTGCTTGATGTGCATCTAGGAGCTTTTATTTTCTGTAAATCCTTGTTAAAGTAAGCAACGTAAAACATTTGAACTAAGACAAGTTCAATTATTTTACTTTTAGTGAGGCCTGTCCAGGGAGAAAAGCGCTTCCTCTCTGGAGAACGACCTCAAATCAGTATCCCCCTTGGCCGGTATATAAATAAAGTGAAGGCAAAAAGAACTCACTTATATCTCCTAATCCACAGGCATTTGTGCCAAATACAATGACTGGGGATGGTAAATATTCCTCCCCCAGCGTTGTTAGCTAAGCTCTTTTGTTAGCTAAGCTCTTAAGTGAGTCACGGGTGGTCAGCATAACTGGGTATGGAGACTCCATGGAACCATTAGAAACCTGATAAAATAGAGGCTACCCTATCCACATCCAAAGGTATCAAAATCCTTGTGCAAGGACTGATCCAAGGGGTTTACCGGATCACCTTAAGATTACTCACCATTTGTATCCCCTTTTAGGGAGTACCAAGCTGTGGGCAAGGATTTTGATACTCACCTTCCTTAGGTAGATTTGTTTTGAATTGATTGACAGTCAGAAGCTTCGTACATACATCATTCAGATCTTTTTTCAGAATCAGAGTCAGTTATCTTGTTTGTATCCCACAAGGTTGCTTTGTCCCTTGTGGAGATTTCTTTTCTAAAAATCTTTATTGAAATCTATCCTTTGCCATTGAAAAAAAAACATCAAATCGATCTACAACTTGGTTCAAGATACTCAGAATAGCCATGTCAGTCCAAATCCTCCCAAAATCTAGAAAATGTCCAAAGTTTTTAGAATCTCAAATCATGGTCTTCCAGTCATATTCAATCTAGTCTTGTCATCCTTTCCTCCTATCTTAGGTTAGCAGAGTCATCTTGGTCATCCCCCCATCCCCTTGTCTGTCTTCCTCTAGAGTCATTCATCTTCCAATCTTGAGCCAAATCCAATCTTAGTCTGATCCTGTCAGTCATTCCAATTTGAGTCTTAGTCTTCCAATCCATCTTCATCCTTCATTCCTATCCAACTCATCCACAAGTCAGCATGTCTCAAACCTATTATGATGAGTTTGGTTATTATGTCTGTCCCCTCAATCCATCCTATCCCAAAGATGATGAAAGCCTTGTAGATCATGATGCCTATTTTAAAAATCTTAGCAAGTTTTCTCCAAACATCCTCCAGCATCCAATCATTCCTCCAAAATATCCTATCATGCCTTCACACTTATCCACTAGCACTCCCCTTTCGTGTCCTTGGCAAGGTAAATCCATTATCTTATACATCCACAACTTATCCCTATCTTAAACTTACACATCCTCCATATGCATCCTTTATACCTCCATCTCCTGCTATGGTCATATCCCAATCACCACCATCCTCTCGAAACACTTCACTCTACTTCCCTTATCTAAAACCTCCATCCACTTATCCTCTAAAACCCTTTCAAAACCAAACACCAAGTCTTCCAATCCTTTTCCCCAATCCTCCATCCTATCTTAATCCACCATCTTCTATTCCAAATCACATTTCCAAAAATCCCCTCCCATAAGAAGAGTGCATCCTTCAAACTGCTTCATATCTTGTACCTCGATCCATCACCTCCAACTCCTCATCACCACCATCATCCCCTCAAAACAGTTTCACCATCTTCCACCCCATCATTGTGTGAGGACTATCCTAGTTATCCATCTCCTCCATCTTCTAATCCTTTTTCACCATGAAAGTCTCCAAGGAGTTTCACAAGGAAGCCAACAACAAATCCCACTCCTACAGTTGAAGAGCCAAGCCATCTCAAAACTTCATGTGAAGCTATCATTGATGAGGCCCATCCATCACTCCCATCTGTCATCTATCTTCCATACATTGATCCTCTTCCATCTCCTAGCATCATTGAGTCCCTTCCATCTGAAGTTTTCATCCAATCCCCACCAACATCACCTCCTCCTAGCATTATCCAAAGCACATCCAGTGAGCCCCATGAGTTCACCCTTCTTCCTACCATCATAGCTGTAGAATCTTCCATCCTTTCATCCATACCATCTGAAGAGTTCTTCCTTCTTCCAAACATCACAGCTACACAATCTCCCATCCTTCCATCCACCTCATCTGAAGAGTCCATCCATGCATCCCCCAACACTCTATCCACACAAATCCTATCATGTCAAGATCTTTCCCAAAAGCATGTTGAAATACTCGCTGAAGAAAATCAAGATCCAATCCCTTCACTTCCCCCATCACATGTTCTATTGCTTCCATCACCCCCAATCCAAAATCTACAATCCCAATTATTCCAATCCAAGATCCTACAATCCCTATTCCTCCATCTCAAGATCTATTACTATCTCCCAATCCCAGTCAAGATCCCATCATCCCATCCTCTCCTCTTGAGGATCCTCTGATCCAAACTATCCAGCTACCAGCACTCTATCCTCTTGGTCCACTTACATTTGTCAGAGGTAGCCCACTTGAATCATAAGCAATAAGTTCTATATCTTCCATCAAGGAACCGGAAACTGGATGTTTATCATATTCCCCAAGTCAGAAATATCCTTGTTTGGGTAAAATGCTCAAGAAATGGAATTATCAAGGGAAAGGCCTAGGTTCTCATGAACAAGGAAATCTAGAGCCCATTCAAGACAAGAAACATCCCAAATTATGTGGCATTGGTCACACATTAGAAGAAGGCACTTCCTCCAGAAAGGTTGGTACAACTAAAGCTAAATTCAAGCATCCTTCCAAACCCACAATCATGTCTTCCAAAGCATACAACGCCATTCCTCCTCCTCCATCGTTACAACCAAAGATAACCTATCACATTCCTCCTTCATCCTCCAAATCCATTTTGGGTCCCTATGTCCCAAAATCTTCCAGCACATATCCTCTACATACCCAATCCATTTTGGGACCCTACATCCCAAAATATCATCCCCCATGTTATCCTACTCAGTCTTTCATCCAAAATCCAAGCATCCCTAGTCGGGATCAACAAAGGCACATGCCCACATATCCTATCTACCAATCTCCTTCCATCTCTCCATCCATATTTCCTCCATCCTGCACATCTCCTCATATTCACTCCAATGCTCCCCACAATTTGGATGCCATATCCAATATGAATAAAGGGAAATTTCCACAAAAATCCAAAGATTGCCATGTCCAGTCTAAACGACATGCTCAAGAAAAGAAAAATCCAATTAAGCAATCTAACACATTCTTATGGCCACAAAGGCCCAAAAAAGCACAAGAAAAATCCACTACATGGCCACAAAGGCCCAGCAAAGAAAAAGAAAAATTTGATGCATACCAATGGCCACAAAGGCCCACCAACGCTAAAGCAAAAATGATGTGGATCCCAAAGAAAAAAGATGTAATGCATCTAAAAGAAACATCCATAGTGGCATCCAAAGTTGCTAATCCCCCAGCTACTCAGTCTTCTCCTCCATCTCCTTAATCTATTTTGGGTCCCAAAGATCCTAAATCTCCTAGCATAAATCCTCCATCCTATCTACCTCTATCTTTTGAAACCCATCCACTTCATCCATCTTCCTTGCAACATGTGCCAATGTTGGTCCTGAAAACATCCCGCTATCATGATCACTTTCCATCCTTCCATCCAAACACTTTTTACCACCATATCTCCCATTTACCCCATCTCATCCGTGCCTTTGCATAATTCCTCCATCCTAGTAAAGTTGTACCAACATCCAAGAATATTAGAAAGATCAGTGAAGAACGTCAGTGATAAATCAAAAATTGTCAGCAACATAATAGCATCGAATCAGAAAGACAAAAACAAATCAAAAAATGTCAACAACATAATAGCACCAAATCAGAAAGTCAGCAACAACACATCAGAATATTAGAAGGTCAGAATGTAGTCAGCAGAAAATCAGAAAAATCCATAAAAATTTGAAAAATCAGGAGAAAAATATCAAAAAAGAAAAGAAAAAGAGAAAAACATTCATCCTATGGTGAAAACTTGGCAATTCAAGCACCTTGGACAAATACCATGGTGAAAACCTGGCAAATAGGTGTCATGTGTAGGGTCCCCCCAATTCCTTTTTGCAGTTTGGGGCCATTCCCTTCTATCACCATCTTATTTAGCATCTCCTCCATCCATTTGTCTCTCACCTCCTTCATCCTCCTTTGGATCTTGATGACAAAATAGAGACTACCAGGTATACATGCTTTTTGACACCTTCTTGGCATCCATCACACCTTTTAGCTACATATCCTATGTCTAATCCATTCATCCTAGCTTCCATCTACCTTCCTCATCCTCTCATTGGCATATCTTCTGTGCAATCGTACACCATCCTAATGCCTCTGAAATACATGAACTATCCTAAGAAGGGGGCATCTTATTCCTTGGTGACATATTCCTTGGAGACTATCTTTCATCCAAAATCTTTTGTCTCCCAAATCCTCAACAAAATCCACCATCCAATCTTCCCAAGCATTCCTCTATCCAATCCTCAAACAAATCTGTCATCAAAGTCTCCTAAGTAGTTCCTCCATCCGAATTCAAATCTTCCTCCATCCAAATCTCCTAGCAATCCTCCATCCAAGTCCCAAGAATTTTCTTCTAGCATTCATCTCTCAGTAGTTCCTCCATCAAAATCCCCAAGCATTCTTCTTTCCAGATCCCTCAATGGTTCCTCCAGCATTCCATCTTCCAATCCTGAAGAAAATTTTCTATTCATCTCCCAATCCCAAGTAGTTCTTCCATCCAAATCCAAATCTCCTCGTAGTTCCATCATCCTCATCCTAAGCATTTCCTCCATCTTTCCATCACTTGGTATCTTTCCTTGTCATTGGTATCTAGCTGTAGGCTAACCTCATTGCAATCCAATGCCACTCATCCCTATCCAAACATTTCTAGCAGTCTTCTGACAATCTTCCAATCCTCTCCACATCCTTTAGCTATCCAATATCCAATATCCAAAATCAAGCCAATCCATCCCATCACATCCTTATTCTTGTTCCTATTCTTGTAGCGAGCCTTGATCTCAATCCAATCATCATCGTTGGGATACATCCTTCCCATATCTGTGTCATTTCAGGACACACCATCCACCATCAGTCCATCTTGGCTTTCCATTCCAACTGGGGCATCATCCTGCATATCTTTGAAGCTTCAGCTTCATCCCCAAGTTCTTTGTACATCCTATCCTGAGTCTTGTACCATAGTGTCAGTCGTGTCTCCACCTAGGCTCATTTGTACATATGTGTCTTTTAAGTCCCATCCTTTGTGTCAGTCAGCCCTTGTCTATGTCTTGTCATACATATCCTTGTTAGTCCTGCAACAACATTCGATCAAAACTCTTGTCCTACCCAGCCTCATACTTCAGCAACATCAATTGTCGACTATTCTTGATCATAGTGCTTATTCTTTGACTTCATCATTTGCTAGCGAACAACAACACTCATTCTCTCATCAATCAACGTGTCCTTGAGGATGTATCTTTCCTCCTGTCAGATCTAATCTTCCACCAATCACACCAGGTCCATGTCGATGCAACCTTCCACACGTTCAGACCAATCTTCCCACCATCAATCAATCAGTCAAATCAAATCTCTCTCCTTGGCAAAGGATGTCTTTTTGGAGTTGTCATTTTGGTCTTGGATTTTGTCCTTTGGAACTTTTTAATATTTTATGGCTTCTTGTTGGTATCTACTCAAAGTCACCACGATCCTTTATATCATGGTGCGCTGTGAATGAGGACAATCTGGGGAAAGTTCTTTTGCTCTTTTGATTCTGCCTGTGAGTCAGTCGGATGTGACCCTTGCACGGTTCACATGTGATCTTCTGGGTTACATGGTGCACTTGGGAAATGTTGCTTGCTTATGGTTTCTCCAGCATCATTTCTACCATGCCTCCTTTTCGGGATCATGTATGATGTTGGGGCAACCCTACATGTCTTTTTAGCGTCAGTCCTATGCAACACTAGTGACAAGGCCTCGTGATCCTAGTATCCTTGGCAGGTCTCTAGCATTGCTATATTAAACTATGTTATGCTCTCCACATTTGCACTTGGAACTCCTGACATCCCCTGCATCCTGCATCATATAGATTAATCTTGCATCTTTTCATGTAGCTGCATTTTGCATTCTGCATTCCAGCTCATCTTGCATTCTCTCATCTTTGCTCTTGGAAGCTTGGTTATTTATCCTCCTTGTTCCTTCTTTCTCTCTATTTCCTTTCAAGAAAATTCCACCACGTTTACTCCTTGCGTTATTTTCTTGAGGGGGCACAACCCCTTATTCCTCCAAATTCTAGCTTGGGGCATCTTATTTTCTTGTGTTTGATACCATGCCACTTGCAGCATCGCATCAAAGAGGGGCAAAATGTAGACACCTAAAAATCCTTTACGAAATAAAGTATTTTTTTATTTTTTGAAAACCCCTGATGACATCATCATTTGTTAATTAATTATTTATTTAATTAATTAATTCTTTTTTATGTCATTAAATCCCTTTATCTTAATTAAAAATATTTAATTAAGAAATCCCTCCCAAAAATGTTTAAATCATATTTAAACACCATTCCCCTATTTATTAATTATTTAATTAATAAATTGACCAAAAATCCAAAAAATAAATGATTTTTATTTTTTTTCCAAAACCTTAGAAATATCCTAAAGACCACTAACCTCTTCTAGAATCTTCTAATCCTTCTTTAATTTTGATTAAAGGCTAATCCCATCATTTCCTAACCCTAATCCTAACTCAAAATATTTAACTAAGATTAAATATCTAATCCTCCTTTTTATTAAATTTATTTTAATAAAATATCCTCAAACCTAACCCTTGGAAATAAATAAATCTTTATCTATGTCCTAAAATCTATATTTATCCCTAGAAAAGCCTAGACTCTTTTAGAAAGTCTTCATCCTTATCCCCTTTGACTCAAACACTAACCTTACCCCAAACCCTAAGCTATCCTCCTAAACCAAGCCCTTCCAAAAGCCTATAAGTACTCATTTCTAAGAGCAAAGCACCCATTCACCTTTTATTTCAAGCATTGTTATCATGCTAATTTAGCTCTAGATTTAGCATAATCATTCTAACTTAGCTTATTTTGTAGCATTTTTAGCTCATCTTAGCATAGATTTAATGGATTAACCTAGTTTCTTCCATTGTTTTTCATAAGCATAGCATCATATCACACCTATTTTGGGCTTAAAATCAACTTAATCATACTAGTTGTATCAATATGAGTTCTTGAAGCCTTAGGGGCAATTTTGGGTGTTCTACCCAATATTGTGCCATTTATGGGGTTCTCATCGGTCTCAATCCTTCCAAATCAGCATTAGGAACATGCTCTAGGTACTTTGAGAGCATACCCACATTCCTTTATATGAGAAAATCAAACAGTGCATGGGCGCATCTGTTTAAGCTCAATCTGAATGACTTTGTGAATTACTGTTTGCTTTGTTAGGTATATACTGGTTAGGCTAATGTTTGACATGTCCGCGCCTTTCAAAACAGATTAGGTTTGCATCGATCACAATTAGATCTAAGTAATGCCTCCTTTATTCAAAGGAAAATGACATTTAGTTGTGATATCCAATAGTCTCATAGAGCTCAAGTGAGACCAATACAATGAAACATAAAACAGCCCAAAAAGAGATCCAACTAAAAACAAATTAATCTAGTCAAGAAAAGTTAAATTAGGAAGGTCTCTTTCTATAGTTGGTTTAAGAGAATTAATAGAAAATAAATCTGATATTAGATCTAATTAATGCCTCCTTTTTTCAAAGGAAAATGACATTTAGTTGTAATATCCAATAGTCTCATAGAGCTCAAGTGAGACCAATTGAATGAAACATAAAATAACCCAAAAAGAGATCCAACTAAAAACAAACTAATCTAGTCAAGAAAAGTTAAATTCTAGGAAGGTCTGTTTTTATAGTTGGTTTAAGAGAATTAATGGAAAATGAATCTGATATAAGATCTAAGTAATGCCTCCTTGTTTCAAAGTAAAATGACATTTAGTTGTAATATCCAATAGTCTCATAGAGCTCAAGTGAGACCAATACAATGAAACATAAAATAGCCCAAAAAGAGATCCACCTAAAAACAAACTAATCTAGTAAGGAAAAGTTAAATTAGGAAGGTCTCTTTCTATAGTTGGTTTAAGAGAATTAATAGAAAATGAATTTGATATTAGATCTAAGTAATGCCTCCTTCTTTTAAAGGAAAATGACATTTAGTTTTAATATCCAATAGTCTCATAGAGCTCAAGTGAGACCAATTCAATGAAACATAAAATAGCCCAAAAAGAGATCCAACTAAAAACAAACTAATCTAGTCAAGAAAAGTTAAATTAGGAAGGTATCTTTCTATAGTTGGTTTAAGAGAATTAATAGAAAATGAATCTAATTTTCAACTCAACATTTTCTTTAATATATTGGTAAGAACTCAACTCATGCTCATTGTTATTTTTATAAGTAACATCTTCTATAGACTCATTTCAAAGTTGACCATCACAATTAGATGAATACATATATAGTCTTCCCTTGGGAATCTCAATATAGATGAATAATCACAATTTAATATTTGGAAGCCAATTTGTTATAAAATTCTTACTCATGGGAGATTTTTTTTTTTATCACTTTTACTCCAACCTCATGGCCCCATGTAGCAATATTGAATTGATGAAAGATATTTTTTGGACAACCTTTCATAATTGTTTCATTATTCTTTTTATTTAAGATCTCTATGGCAAGCGTACCCTTTCATGATTAAAGATACCTAATGATGTAGTGATGTAAACATTTCTACCAATTATTTCAGTCATTAAAATGTTATTTGGAGGCTTTATTCTAAGAGATCAATCTTTGGCCAAATTTTGGATGTATTTCTAAAGGTTAATATTGAATTTTCATAAGTAAGAATACTTTAATTACGTTTGACCATTTTTATAAAGAAAATTAGATATTATTACTTCTAATATATTTTATGTTTTATCTACTAAGATAATATTTAAAAATAAACAAAAAACTTAAGGAAGAATAACTTACAATTAATGCTTAGGAGAGTTGATCTGATTTATGAAAAACTAGATTACAATACCTAGTGTGATACCTGCAGTATTGTAGAATTCAACATGAAAATTGAGAACAACAAGATTGCAAACCAAAAATTGATGCATTCTATTTGAATATTTGAGTTTATACAAGTCTGATGGATTCCAAGGGTCATCAAAATCCCTTGTAAATGAAATGAAGAGCCATCATAATATTTATTACAAATAAACTATTCAAACTATCCAAAATTATCAAAAAACTATATATAAATATTAGGTCCACTTGGAGAAGGTATAAATTTCTAGTCGTAGCTCCGAACTACGAACTGTTTGATGCGTTGGAAAGGTATTCAAATTATCTAGAACCAAATTTCAGCCCAGAAATGCATCGAAAACCCTAAAAAATGTAGTTTACTAAAACATAGTAAAATTTGAAAAATTAGATTTCAATTTTTTTCCAAATTTAATCCTGAGCATTCCTCCCCCCTTGAGAGGCAATGGGCCCCATTGCACTAATATGCTGCAATAGATGAGGAAATTGTTCTTCAATTTGTTCCTTAGTAAACCACTTTCCTTGATGAGAATGTTGGCCAAGTCGAACCACCCGATATAGAGGAATGTTCTAATTTGTCAAAGTCTTTAAAATGACTTCAATAACATGGTCACACTGGACTAGAATAGTAGTAGATGGATTTAACTCTGTAGCTTGAATGTGTTCAGTAGCTTGGGAAATATCCAACAAAGGAGGAAAATAGGGTCTCAACAATTCTACATTGAAAACTGGATGTAGTCCCAAAAATGATGGCAAATTAAGTTCAAAAGAATTCTCACCAACTTGTTTCACAATAGTATATGGACCATAATGAAGAGGACAAAGCTTCCTATTTGGTCCGTGCAGGTGCTCTTTCTGAAAATGTAACCATACCTTGTCACCAATCTAAAACTTATGAGGAGTTCTATGTTTATCATGCCTTTCCTTATACTTCTGATTACTCTGCTCCAAGATCTCATGAGCTTGTTGTTGGAAGTGTCTAATGTTATCAATGAATTTTTCTTCTTTATCTACCTCCTTGTCACCATTAAATGGCCTATTAGATTGTAGAGATGGTATTGCTACATCCATAGGTGCCAATGGTTGGTACCCAAGAGAAACCTCAAATGGACTATGCCCTGTAGTACTATGGACTGCACGGTTGTAGCTGTGTTTCACATAGGGAGGGTTTCATCCCATACATGCAAGGATGTTTGGAATGATACATCTGTAAAATATGAATAATCATTCAATTCACCACTTCGATCTGCCCATCTATTTGGGGATGGAATGCTATGGACTTTGTCAACTTGGTGTCCATTTTAACCCATAGTGTAGACGAAAATTTGCTAATGAACTTGCTATCCCTATCAGAAATAATGGTCTTTGGCAAACCAAAATGAACCCAAACATGTTCAAAAAATAGCTTGGTAGTATCTTCTACAGAAATCATCTTTTTACATGCCACCATGATAGCCATTTTAGAAAACCTATCTACCACAACATACACACAATCATGCCCTCACCTAGTAGTTGGAAGTCCAGACATAAAATCCATTGAAACAGACTACCATGGCTTATTAGGAATAGATAATGGTAAGTATAGATCCAACTTATGGTTTGCTGGCTTTGCAATTGCACAGGCTGCGCAAGCTTGTATATGTGAAATGATATCCTGCTTCATTTTTGGCCAATAGAAATACTTTTGAAGGATAGCAGTAGTCTTACCAATACCAAAATGTCCTACTACACAACTATAGTGAGCTTCCCATATCATTTTGTTTCATTCCTCGGTGGGTACACATATGTGACCATTATGGCAAAGCAACCCATCCTGCAAGTGAAAATCAGGGACAAACTTTCCTTCTCCTAAATTACCATATATGTTAGCAAAATCAGGGTCAGTACCATATAGTTGTTCCCAAGTTGATGATTGATGACCACATGAATCCAACACTATTGTCAAACCTACAATTGGAGGCCTACTCAAACAATCTTCCACCTTGTTACTGCTTCCTTTTTTATGACGAATGTTCAGGTGAAATTTTTTTAGATAGGCTGACCACCATTGATGTCTATCATTCTACAACTTCCCTTTTGTTTGCAAGAATTGAAGTGGTTTATGGTCTATATGTATAATAGTTTCCTTTTCCAGTATATAGTGTTTCCATTGTTTGCAGGCCTAAACAATGGCATACAACTCCTTATCATAGGTGGGATACCTACGTACTATATCAGAAAAAGTTTCACTATGATAGGCAACAAGATGTCCATCTTGTGTGAGTATCGCACCAAGAGCATAATCAGATGCATCTATTTCTATCTCAAATGCTTGGTGTAGATTTGGAAGGACCAATACTGGTGCTGAACATAGTCTTTTCTTTAACTCCTCAAATGCTTGTTGCTTTGCCTTTGTCCACTTAAATTTTTCTTTTGCTCCACCCCTTAGTGATTGATTAAGAGGCCATGATATGTGTGAGAAACCAAACACAAATCTGCGATAGAAGTTGGCTAAGCCTAAGACGCTGCGAAGCTCTGTGAAATTTTTAGAGGATGGCCAATCTTGGATTATTTGAATCTTTGCTAAATCAACATGAACACCCTTAGTGTCAATGATATACCTTAAGTATTGAATACTCTACATACCAAAAGAACACTTCTCAATGTTGGCATAAAGTTTGTGCTTTTGCAGAGTTGAAAGAACTTGTTCAGCATGCTGCAAATGCTCAGACCAAGTTTTGCTGAAGATGAGTATGTCATCCAAGTAAACAACTATGAAAGAATCAATGAATGGTCTAAGCACATCATTCATCAATCTCATAAATGTGGTTGGGGCATTTGTTAGGCCAAAAGGCATGACCAACCATTCAAACAAACCTTCCTTAGATTTAAATGCAATCTTCCACACATTTGCTAGATCAATTGGTACTTGGTGGTATCCAGACTTCAAGTAAATTTTTGTAAAGAATTTAGCCTGCCTAAGTTGGTCCAACAAATCATCAATTTGAGGGATTGGATATCTATTTTTAACATAGATTTTTTTTAATGCTCTATAATCAATACAAAGCCTCCATGTCCCATCTTTCTTTTTAGCAAGGACAATTAGACTACCACAAGGTGAAGCACTTGGAAAAATGTGTCCTTTCTGAATCAACTCCTGAATTTGTCTCTTAATCTCATCATTTTCCAAAATTGACCTCCTATATATTGGCTCATGTGGTAGAGGTGTGCCTGGGATTAAATCAATAGAGTGCTTCACTTGACAGTGTGTTGGTACTCCCACTGGTGGTTTAAACACACTATGATATTCTTTCAAAATCTTTTCCATCTAATTTTGTTGATTCTCTGTTACCTTAGCATGTGTATTAAGAACAACTGACTTTGTTTGTTCAGGAGGAATCATGAGTACAACAAAAGCTCTAGTTTGAGCAATCAAGCGTTTACATTGTTTAGCACTAATTAAAGAAGCAGTTTGTGTTGGACATACCTCTGGTATTCAATACCTCTTCCCACCAAGCTTGATTGTAACACTATGTGGCCTGGACTCATACACCCCATGCCTCTGATACATGTATGGCTGCCCCAACAAGACATCACATACATCTAATGGTGCTACATCACATATCACTTCATCCATGAAAGGCTTGATTGAGTATGGCAAATGACACTGTTGATTTATTTGAATATCTTGTCCCTCATTTACCCATCCCATAGAGTATGGTTGTGGGTTTCTTTTCACTTTTAGATTTAATCTTTTGACTATCTCCCTAGAGATCAAATTCTTTTGACTCCCACTCTCAATAATAAAATGCAGAGGCTTTCCGTCAACCCACATCCGTGAATGAAAAAGTCTCTCTTCATCTTCACGGGGCAATACTTTAGCAGTTCCAACTATGGCATATGGGTTTGCTTCTATGATGGAATCATTCTCCTCTTTCTCAGAATTATTTACTGGTGATGATTTAGGTTCAGCTTCCTCTCCTCGTATTTCTGTCATCAAATTTTTAATACTTCGACTATCCTTTGTGTTATGGGTTGGGGACTTATGCATCTCACACCACATGCCTGTGTCTATTTATGTCTTTTTAGTAGACCACCATGTGTTCTTGGATGAATTTGAATGAGGTTCCTTTGTCACATGTTTTCCTACAAATTCATTGCCACCTTCAACCCTTGGCTTGTTGTTTGCAAAGTAGTCCCTCTTTCCTTTCTGCTTGAATTTATCTTCAATTTTTGTAGCATATTTATAGGTAGTTGCCAATGTCTCAATATTCAAAAATTCCATCTCTATTTGAATATACCTGTGAATTCCACTCTGATATTTTAAAATTTGATGCTTTTCTGAATCATCAATATCGAGTTTTGCTGAAAGTGAATGGAATGTATTGGTGTAATCTTGCACATACTGATCCCTCTTTTGTTGAAGAAGCTACCACTCTATGTATTTTTGTTCATACACATCCTCCAGAAGGTAAGCTTCTTTTATGTATTCCACAAATTCTCCCCATGTGGGCTTTTTATCAATAGAAATTTCAAAACCATCTTCAACAAATGACTCTTGTTCTTTATTTGTGACTTTGGTTTCCCATGCTAATTTCACATGGGTTTCAGCTTTGAGGAGAGAAAATGGTATCTTTTCTGCATGTGAGAAATTATTTACAAAAAAGTATCTATCCAACTTTCATAACCAATTGTCAATAGCTTTAGAATTGACCTTTCCTTCAAAATTTAGGATGACAAAATTGACCTGCACTTTGAAAGGGGTATTTCCATGAAATGATGTTTCTAATTCAGAGGGTTTTTTATTCTGTAGGAGGCGTGAAAATTGACTCATCATCTCCTCTCATTGCTTATTTAAAGCTTCCTCGACCAACTTCTTAACATCATCGTTTGACATCTTCGATCATGTGCATCTCAAAGGTGGGTATTTTGAGAAATCTTCTGTATCCAATCCTAATCTTTGGTAGGAAGACCTTGTGTAAATTGGCATAAAGGAGTGTTTTCGCTTTGATACCACTAATCTGATTTATGAAAAACCATATTACAATACTTGGTGTGATGCCTGCAATATTGTAGAATTCAACACAAAAATTGAGAACACCAAGATTGCAAACCAAAAACTAATCCATTCTATTCGAATATTTGTTAGACAAGTCTAATGGATCCTAAGGGTCATCAAAATCCCTTGGAAATGAAATGAAGAGCCATCATAATATTTATTATAAATAAACTATTCAATCTATCAAAAATTATCAAAAAAACTATATATAAAAATTAGGTCCACTTGGAGAAGGCATAACTTTCTAGTCCTAGCTCCAAATTGCGAACCGTTTGATGCGTTGGAAAGGTATTCAAATTATCTAGAACCAAAATTTGGAAGTTACGACTTCTGCATAGCCTCCAAGCCCATAAATGCACCGAAGACCCTAACAAATGTAGTTTACTAAAACATAGTAAAATTTGAAAAATTAGATTTAAGTTTTTTTCCGAATTTAATCTTGAGCAAGAGTTTTATATTAGTATAAGGAGTAGAATTTAGTAGTGTGAATGTGCTAATGAAAATCTTTATCTTTCTTGTTTAAGTTAATACTAGTATAGAAAAGTAATGTTCTTCTCAAATTTAACATATTTTTATAATCCATTTGAATCAATTCATGAACTTCTAGCTTTGATTTTAAATAATAATTATTTTTCACAAATATATATTTTCTAAATAATAATTAAAAAATATTTCATATTTTAACAATTCTTTTTTTAATTTTCTTCCTTCATATATTAATTTGAAAGGAAAATTTACTATTATGAAGCACTAGCACTTATTATAAGAAAAACTGGTGCCATGTAGTGGCCGTTACTTGCCTCTTTAGTGGTCCAATATTAAAATAAATTTGTTTTGTTTAATGGATAGATGAGTTATAACATATCAATTTAAAGATAGGTTTGAGATAGTATATTATTACAAGGTATGTTATGTATTGCAATTATGTGGTGGAGAGTGGTTATAAATATAATATTATAGGTTAAATACAACCCTATTCTTCTTTTTCTTAAACTTTGAGTAAAATTTTATTTTGGCCTATTAAACAGGTATAAATTATTTTTTAAAATTTTAAAACTGAAGAAATATACGTTTACACTATAGACAAGTCAATCTTATAATAAAATATAAAAAATATAATTCGATTGATCAAAACAAAACTGTTTATTAAGTAAGTAATAAAAATATATCATAGTACTTGTCTAATGACAAATATTAATAAAAACTTTTTAAAATTGAAATACAATGATATATATATAGTTTGTCTGATAATTAATAATTACAGTCAAAGGTACATTCTAAGCTGGAAGATCAATTCACATTTGCCTGAACTCGTAACCAGGTTGGGAAATTATATTGAATTAGACTTCAACAACGGATGAAGTCAAGGTCAAAAGTTTTGCTAGACGGTCCCTTTTTGCTGAATAGACTATTGTTACTGTAGATATATCGGCTCCCCTGACAAATAATTGTTTTCTGATTTTGCAGTAAACACTTCTCTCTGTCCACATATAAACGCTTGCGAATAGACCGCATCATGAATAGTGGGACACAACAACTTTGTGCGCACTATCTGTGAGTGGGCCTTCCTTCGACTCCCTAATCTCCTTTTAATTCCCCATATCCGGAGATTTTTCTGCGATCTTTCCGCCTCCAGACAGCTATAAATTCAGGTATCATATCATCACTTCTACCACCAATATCTAAGCATTCATCCCTCTCAATCCAATTATTGATATTGATAGTTTAGTAGAGTGGTGCTCAGTAATCAGCATGGAGGAAGAGATGTTCAAGAATTTTAGGGTTGAGATTGTTCGAACCTCTATAGTGCATTCGCCTGTACCCACAAAAGATTGCACGCTCAGAGGATCCAACATAGATATCACTGTCCCTGCCATTAGTCCGGGGCATTTCTTTGTTCACAAAGCCGTGCGAGATAAGACATATGAAGAGCTGTCAAACTCGATTAAGAAGGCGCTCTCTCAGACACTTGTATTGTTTTATCCAGTGGCGGGAAGGTTTATCATCAGCCATAATGGCGAGCCAGAGATAAACTGCAATAATCAAGGAGTGCCCTTCATTGAAGCTGAATCGGACGCTGCCATTAAGGATCATGATTTTTCTCAGCCCAGTTTTACTGCTGCGAAATTGACTCCAACGAGGCAATCTCTCAAAGGAGAATCCCCTCTTTGTGTTCCTGTTCTTGCAGTACAGGTAAGTGCTTAGTTATTTAAAATGCTTGGACAATCAAATTCAGAAAAAAGTTTAGAATTGATCTTATAGATTGTGAAATCTGCTTCCTCTGCAAAATGAAGCACTATTATAGAATATTGGTGAACATGTTAAGCTAATTGGGTACGATTTATTTTAGGTAACGAGGATGAAGTGTGGCGGAATTGTAGTGGGTTGTGGCTTTGATCACAGAATAGTAGATGGAATAAGCAGCTGCATTTTCTTTCAAGCATGGACGGAGGCTGCTCAAGGTGTATCGTTTTCAATGACTACGCCATGCTTTGAACGCTCACTCCTCAATCCTCGGAACCCTCTCAACGGTGCTGCCATTGATGGGCATTACATGGCACTGCCTTTCTCTGCTCTCGATCACGCAAACCCTCCTCCACCCCAAATTGGGCGTATCTATCATTTGGATTCTCTCACGCTTCGGCAATTGCAGGATCTGGCAAACCAAACTGGAGGAAATCCCCGTGTTGGCAAACCCATAACAAAGATGGAGGCAGTTTCTTCCTATATTTGGAAAGTTTTTGCTCGCGCGCAGGCTTTGAGTTGTTCAGAAACGACCAGAATTGGGATCCCAATTGACGGACGTGCGCATTTGAATCTCCCTCAATCCTACTTTGGAAACGGGATAGCAATTCCATTCAAGGAAAGCTATGCAGAACAGATATTAGAGGAGCCATTGAGCAAGATAGCAGAAATTGTACGGAGTGTTATAAGTGGCTGTGCAAACAGTGAGTATTTCAAGTCCTTCGTTGATTGGGTAGAGGAGAAGAGACCGGCAGCCATGTTAGCGAGAGTGTATGCGGAGAAAGGGTCTGCTGTGGTGGTGTCGTCGGGAGTGAGGATTCCATTGTATCAATTTGATTTGGGATGCGGGAGGCCTGCGTTTTCAAGTGCGTATTTTCCATGGGGGGGAACAGCAGGATATGTGATGTTGCAGGCAAGCCCGCTGGGAGATGGGAATATGGTTGTTTATATGCACATGGACGAGAAGCACTTAGACGCCATTGAAACGGATCCTGACTTTTTGTTCGTGAGGGCCAACCAAATGAATTTCTGGTAGTAGAAACGATTCCAGGAAGAATTTCTTAATTGTAAGCTTAATTAAAAAAGCTCCTATTTAATTCTATTCATGACCCGAATTTAACTTAATGATAAATGAATACTACTCAAGATTGAGGTCAAATCATGGTCCAATTAGAAGTAGTATTCAATAGAGCTTAATATTCACTTATGTTTAAGATTAAGATTTAATAAGAATAAATAATATATTTTTATTGTTATTGTATTTTTCATAATGTAATATTGTATTATATTATAATTTTTTTAAAATAATGTTAAGAAGAAGTCTTACTTTGAAACTTTTTGGACTGATTATGTTTCCACAAGGTAATATAGGACTTTTGAGTCGTGTTGTTCTATTTTCTCCAAGCATACTCCACAAATCTTCTTGGCACAACCTCTCCACAAACAATTGCACAGGTTAGTAACGAAGAATCTAAAAGGTACTTGAACAGCCTGTGTAAGAAGAAACCTATATCCTTCAATACAAAAATTCTCAGCAACAAATCCTTTAGCATTGAAGCTCTTGAAGAGATTTCTAGCCTTTGATTTGAAGGATCGACCTACTGTAGAAGAGGTTTTGACTAATCCTTATATTTCATAGGGTTATCAAGGGTGTCACGAGAACTAGTTGCTCAATCAATAACTAATTTGGAGTTTGAGTTTGAGAAACAAAGGGTTACAAAAGAGGATGTGCAAACTTATTTATCGTGAAATTCTTGAATATCATCCACATATGTTGAAATAAAAAAGAATATATATATATATATATATATATATATATCATATCATATAAATTTTAAGTATTCTAGTGTTGTTGATCATTTTAAGAAGTTAATTTCACATCTGGAGGAGCACTATGGTATAGATAGATAAGTGCCTCCAGTAGATAGACAACATGCATCTTTACCAAGACCTTGTGCAATCTACTTGAATCTATTAGGTCCTTTCCAGAGAAAGCATCTTTAGGCCCTTTGAGGTATTGATGTTTGTAATGAAGCTAATAAAGGTTTTAGAGAGGAAGAGAAAGAGCACCAAGAGTGGAGTTCCAAAAATGCAAAGGCTATATATTGTATATGCCTCAAAATATTTTACAAGGAATTATTGCAAAACTAGGAAAAAGTATTTGGTCCCAACTTTTTTTGGGCTATTTTGAATACCTTGACAAAAGCTTTTCTCATGTGGTCATGAAAACTTATCATTAGAAATAGACTTTTTAGGTAAGCTTCTATAAAACAAAGGCTTACTAAATAAACAATTGAAATTATTTCTAAAACAAAAGTATTGTGAGGTAGAAAACATATATCCCACATAACATAGTGTAATTCTTTATTTTCATCCATACAAGACAATTTTTTTCTTATAATAACTTCTCAACTTTAAGATAAGGGTCTGTATGATGGAAATAATTGACAAAAGTAGTGGATAAAATGTTAAAGCATAGATACTATTCTCTAGGCAAAGTGAGGCATACTCATGCAAAAGTATAAATATTTAAATTTTAGTAATGAAGGATTGCTACAAGATACCAAGTAAGGAATAACAAAAAGAGGAAATTCTGTAAATTATAAAGACTTCTCTATTATCAACTATTTACAATTGAAAGTGTTCACTAAAATAGATTTTGAAAGAAAATATTTCATATAGAATAGAGTCTTTGTCCATTGAATGATCAATATTAGAGGATTGTTGAATGAATGAAGGAAAAAATGATCCTTTTTTATATTATTTTCACTCTCAAGAAGTATGATAGAATGATTATCCACAAATTTTGTATTGACTACCTTAGTAGGTGAATTAGGAGCCTCATATTATTTTTAATAATATTTTTGTCATACTATATTTGCTTAAAGATATCCAAAGGTAGTAGAAAACTCATAAAACACATTTATTAAAGTGCATCACTAGAGGATAGAATAAAAAATGAAAAGATGATTCTAGATTGGTAAATATTAGTGGTAATGGAGGAAAAGGTGTTAGTAAATACAATAAATAGAAAATGGAAAAACCCAAGCTTAGAAATCTTTAAAGTGACAAAGGGAAATTTAATGTTGTAATATGTGGATTATCTCCCAATAGCGTGTCTCACTTTTTCCACAAAGTGGGACATTCAAAAAATATTGAACTATTGTTTCACTTTTTGAGACACAAATAGATTGATCTATTAGAAGATTAAGCTGATGAGAATTAGTGATTTGTGAAACTTTGTGTATTTTTATAAATAATTTTTAGAACATGCAAGAAATAATTTGTGATTATTTTGTGTAAATTTTACTAATTTCTTTTTGTAGTCAACAATATTTTATAAACTGATGTTGATGTAATACATCACAATTTTGTCCTGGAAATCATAGAAATGTGTTTTTTATAATATAGGTTCTTAACACCAATATCTAATGAGCATATATATTATTTCTTAAATTTTGGTTGCATTTTTTATTACTTTTAGGCACAAGATTAATTATAATTTAGATATAGATTTATAGCATAAATCATATTTTTGTATGCATAAAATTTAATGCATTTATCTCTTCATAAAATAACATTAACCATGTTAGTGTACACATTATATTGTGCACATTTATTTATGTCTTCTTAAATAAAACATTCAATATTTAGCTCCATAAAGTTTTACATTCTTTAACAATGATAGGGAAACTAATATATTTTTACTGTTGGGGTACTTCGAGGTTTTTTTTCTAATACCTCATCACACCCAACTATATATTCTAAAGGTTTTAGATTTTGTAATAGCTCATACTCATTAATACATGTGTTCATTGAATGATGAAATCACTTATTGTGATTGCTTCTCATTATTTTCGTGGAGGCTTTTTTTGGCTTATAGCATAGGCTCCTTAGTGCATAAACATGGTAAATTAGAGTTGTATATGCGGGGAAGGGATGCTAGGGATAGATCCAATTGCCTAATGGACAACTCGGAAGGAGAATGACCCAATAGTCTCAAGAAGGACTCAAGTGCTCCATAGGTGCAATAATCCTTTGTTGTGGATGTATAAGGGAAATCCACAGCTGTGATTTGAAATAAGTATGCAAGATAGAGGGATAAATAGGAAAATATATACACATCAAGAAATGTAAATTAGCATAAAATAGAAGAGAACCAGAAATGAAAAATACATAATAGAATTAACCTATGGTACAAATTTGAGCCGAAAATGCTAAATAAAAAATGCTCAGAATGAATTGTACCCTATGTTTCAGACTAAAACTTGCAGGCTATCTGCAATATTTTTGTATCTTTTCATAAACATTTTGACAACCACACCACCTGTTCTTACACATAGAAAAAATTGGAAAAATATTGTGGAAAAGGGTTTTTCTTTTTCAACCCCTATTTAGAAATCAACCTTGAAATTGGATTGAAATTGCATAAAGCAATGCAAATGTAAAGGTAAATATTTGATTCACCTTGATTATACCTTAATGAACGGATGTAGTAATCACTTATATTCACGAAGATAATTGATTGTTTCTTAAATTGAAGGTATTGACATTGGAATATTCTAAGGAATCAAGGATTCCCTCACAAATGCATAATCCATGAATGCAACTGCCAAATCTTCAATGTGTCTATGCATGATGATCACTTTCTACAAAACAAGGATGCAAATGATGGATAAAATAATCTTATAGCCTGATTGAGATCTCCTCTACTTGACCATGATGGGAGAGACTATTGTGTCAATTAAAGAATATTTCAATAAAATTTCCTTGGATTCTTGAATAAATGATAGATCTTGGACTTAAATACTTGAAATCTCTTGAGAATTCTTGTATAACATACAAATATTGAGCTTCTTTTTGCTTGTGGTTGATAGATAGATCCAAAATAAAGATAGATAGGGTGTTTTTATACCTCTAAAACTTTTTGGCATTCAAAATTGAGCTAGGCAAACTATGGGATCTATTTTCCCACCAAAACATTAACAACAACCCTCTATTCATATTTGAGCCAAAATATATGGGTACATAATGCTTCAAACATTATGTACCCAAGTATGTAATATTCTAAATTTTACGTACCTAGGTACATAACATTACAATAAATATGTATCAAGTACATAAAATTTCAAGTGTTATGCACCTGGGTGCATAATGTTACAAGCATTATCTACCTAGGAAAATATGATAAAATTATAATCGAGTGTTGGGATGATGAGGTAGATGTGGGAAAATAAGAATTAGGTTGTTAGGACCATGCATAGAAAATATTAAATTTAAAATAACCAAAATGGGGTCTAATAGATTATCCAACTATGGGCACTAACTTTTAGGATGGTTTTTAGCCCCCAATTTTGCAAGAGTATGAGACAAAATTATGCTTGTAGTAAAGTAGATCAATGCATAAGAAAAAAATTATGAAGGTTAAGGAGACAAGAAAATATCAAGCCCCCAAGTGACATAACTCCTCATAAAATCTAAAACAAAGATAAAAGAGGCATCGCTTGAAAGAGAGAGGAAGATGAAGGAGAGAGACATGACCA
Source organism: Chamaecyparis obtusa (assembly GCA_027943335.1). Classification (NCBI taxonomy): domain Eukaryota; kingdom Viridiplantae; phylum Streptophyta; class Pinopsida; order Cupressales; family Cupressaceae; genus Chamaecyparis; species Chamaecyparis obtusa. The sequence goes on from BSBK01000048.1 coordinate 431,546, forward strand.
GTAGCCTAGTTAAGGTATTACCTTACTGTGGATCATGCAAAGAGAAAGTACTACTACACACGATGGTATTGATAGTCTAGCAAGTTGTGTTATGCTAGTCAACTCATAAAAAAAAGACCAGTCCTTAAGGAAAGTATTGTCTCTATTAAGGGATCAATGGAAGTATAATATTCCTAAGGAAAGTATTACCTCCAAAGGGATTGAAAAAAGGAGGATCAGTCCTTAAGGAAATAATTCTCTTTGTTAAGAGATCTACAACAATGACTAGTTTGACCAAATGAAAGAAAATAAGACCAGTCTTAGGATCTACTAAATAATATGAAGTGGCATGATAATGTAAAGATAAACGTAAGGAAAGATTTGTCTCCTCATCCATCTACATAAGGGATAGAATAATTGTGTGCTTGTTTGTGCACAAATGTGAAACTAGGAGTAGAGTTTATTCCACTACATTAAAGCAATTACAAATGCCTTAATGGGAGTAATGGATTTTAAGGAGCATACATGCACCCTAAAAGAAAATTTTCCAGTATGAGATGACCTCAAGTAAGGACAAACCAAGGGATATGAAAACATATTGAAGATAGCATAAAAGGGATCTATTAACTCTAAGTTTAATATGATCATATGATAACTTATGCAAATTAGTAATTATATCAAGATGAAATGTCATCATTCTCCAAAGGTAGCAGAACTACAAGAATAATAGAAGAATAAAACATAAGAGATACAGAGACTTAAGTATTTTTGAGCCAACACCATAGAATCCAAAAAGAATAGGTTGCTACCATCTTGCATCATCCCCAAATAGAAAGTACTTGAAGGCACATTTATGAGCAATAGAACATAAATAAAATAACATGTATACAACATATATAATAAATGAAATAAAAAGAGAGGAATGTCACAACAAATTGATTCCTTTATCACCTTGTACCAATAGTGGAACAAGGTTCATCTAAATAAATCTAAAAAATATTTGTAACAAGATTCAGATCGTAGGGGAAGCACATCATGATAGGAAAACACACAAAAGGGGATCACCATACAAGATGAGCTAGTCAAACATATCACTTGCCCCCTCATCTCACTCTATATTACTTAGGGAAGGTGGGAAACATGAAAGAGGAGAAATCTCGAGTATGATAGAAAAAAATACTACAAGTTCCAAACAAGGACTTGATGCTCTAAGTAGGGGTCACTTTGTTTGTCACTAGGTGAAAGAGATAATTATTTTGCAAATCTAACAAGTTAATCATTATTAACATCAATAAAATCATACATATAATTAGAATCACTAGTATGAACATCTTTATTATCATTACGAATATTTAAATCATCATAACAAAGAGATTATATGTATCACCAGTATGAACATCTTTATTATCATTAGGAATAGTTAAATCATTATAACCAAGAGTATCTTCTTCATAAAAATGAATTTCCATAGAATCTAAGATATAAATAAAATCATCATGTTTGTTCAATTTTATCCTTTTAAAATTTACTTCCTCCCTTGGGCTATGCATAGGCTATTTGAAGAGAACCAAGGCATTAGTAGGTGTACTAGGGAAGGAAACATTTTGGGAAGCACACTCATGAACTCTAGCATAAAATTTACAATGACGGCCACGAGTCCACAACTATTCCATTTGGTTTTGTTTGTGATTTGTGGTGGTTTAGGTTCAATCAAGATTAGGGCCTTTCCTTCTTTAGGAGAAATAATAGAAGGAAACAAAATAGGTTGAGAGATAGAATTTACATAAAATTTATAGAAGATAGGAGGTGGAATGGATGCATAAATAAGATATGTATGGGGTGTAGGAAGAAGTCTAGAACTAGGAAAAGGAGATGGAACTATAGGAGAGGAATTGAAAATCTCACAAATATCTTAGATTTTGAATTCTTGATAGGATAGGAATAAATTGTCTTTATGAGGTTGAACTAGATAAGACATGAAAGGCCAAAATAAGTCAAGGTCAAAGCTCCCTAGAACATTGCTAAAGGCATATAGAGACTATGATTAATCATGATTATTTAACCAGTGTGGTGAAATTGAAAACACTTGTGGATAAGGAAAGAATATGACTTCCATGGAGGTGAGTTAAGGAAGATGAAGTCTAACTTGAAATTGATTATAATTTGGATTGAAAATAAAGCTAACATGTATAATTTTACCAACAATTTTTATAGGAAAATTAATGGAACTATTGGAGAGATAAGTGAAACAATTAAAAGTTTTGATCATCACATCATATTTATCATTGAGATATTGCTACAGCTGTCTAGTGTAAAGATGATCTCTAGGTATAAAAATTACCATGCAAATAGGGTTAATAAGGAAACCACAAGAAAGAAAATTAAATTGACCATTAACATTTGCAATAATATAAAGAAGACCATTATGTGATTTTATATTCTCTTTAGGATCAAATTTAATGTAAAGATTAGGTTCAAATTTGGGTTTAAGTTTAATTTCAGATTGATCAATAAAGTTGTCAATCAACAATATTATTAAAGCCTCATGAGATATTATTGCCAAATTTGATAAGTGAAATATTACCCACGGTTAGAGGAAAATAAATGGTGTGGCTGATTGGGCTGCCAACGTGGTTGTGATGAGTGATGATGTTAGGACTTGGAGCAGAGAAGACAACATGGCATATGATTTCAAATAATTAATCTTTTGGGATAAAATCCAAAGTACACAATGTGTCAAAATTAGATCAAAATAATGAATTATGACATGACATTCAGGAAGGTATGTTGTTTAGAGAATCTTATTTATGTATTCCTAGGAGTTCAATGAGGGATAATTTGATTAAGGAAAAGCATTGTGGAGGATTGGCTAGAAATTTTGGTATTTACAAGACATTGGCTTTAGTCAATGAGAATTATTTTGACCTCAGATTCATAAGGATATTAGGAAATTTGTTCAAAGTTGTAGAGTTTTTTTAAGTTGCTAAAGAAATTAGTCAAAACACTAGATTTTATATACACCTATGATAGTACCTTCTAGACTATGGGAAGACATTAGCATGGATTTCATACATGGGTTATCGAGGACACAAAGGGGTAACGAATCAATATTTGTGACCTTGTAGATAGATTTTCTAAGATGTCACATTTCATTCCTTGTAAGAAGACCACATATGCCATACATGTAGCATTTTTTTTTCAGAGAAGTTGTAAGATTGTACGGGTTACCTAAGAGTATATTTTCAGATTGGGATATTAAGTTTTTTGGTTACTTCTAGTGGACGCTTTGGAAGAAGATGAATATTGAATTGAAGTTTAGTTCTAAATTCCATTAAAAAAGAGATGGGAAAATAGATGTAGTAAACAAGAGTCTAGGGAATTTGTTAAGGTGTTTGGCTGGAGAGAAACTAGGTAACTAGGATTTGGTTTTAGCACAAGCATAGTTTGCATATAATAATTTGATGAATAGGAGTACATGAAGACACCGTTTGAGATGGTCAGGGACATAAATCCTAAAGGAGTGTCAAAATTAAGAGATATCAATGAAGAGTTTAGGAGGAGTGTGGAAGGGAAAGAATTTGCTGAGTTTATGAAATCATTTCATGATGAAGTTAAACAAAATTTAGAGAAAATGAATAAGAAATATAAGGAGAAGGTAGATATGAAAACGAGACATAAGTAGTTTGCAATAGGAGATGAAGTGAATGTTTATTTGAAGAAGGGTATATTTTCAATTGGAACTTACAATAAGATGAAGATCAGGAAGTTTGGACAATTTTAGTTTTAAGGGGATTTGATTTAGGGAGGACATATGAAGTGGAGTTGCCAGAGGATATGGATATATAACCTATATTCAATGTTTCAAATTTGCATGAGTATTATGAGACTTATCTTCATGAACAAAATGAGTCAAATGTTGAATAACAGTATTCTAAGAAAACATTAGATGAGGTAGAAGAGATTTTAGATAGTAGAATTGGCAGAAGTACCAAAGGTAGATAGTATAAGGAGTATCTTATGAAGTGGAGAGACATGTTAGTTGAAGACTCTTCATGGATTTATTAGGGTGACATTGACCTTATTGGTTTTTCTTTGGCCCTAGAATAGTGAGAGGCTCACTTTTCTTATAATCATGGATGTCTAATCTAGGAGCATCCTCGGTTGTTGGAAATCTTGCATCAACCAATTTGTTTTCCTATTCTTGAGTTTGTCATTCATTGAGTTTCTTTCAAAGTTCCTTTAGTTTGGACCATATTTTATTGCACACCTCATGGAGTGTTCGTGGCATCCTATTTTATGTTCACTTAGACCTTCACACCTCAATTTCTTTCTTCATGTTTGATTTATCTTGGATTCTTGGAGGGACTTCATTTTTCTTCATATTTCATAGCCACTATGGGTTTTGATCTTGCAAAGTATTTTCCTAACTAACGAAGCTTCATGGCTCATATCTTGATGCTCCCTAACTTGTGCCCTAATTTATTGTTGCTTCACATGTTATGTTACATCATGTGGTGAGAGATTATTATGATTTAGGTCTTGACCTATAATGTAATACATTTTCCTATTCTTAGTGAATGTAATCTTAGGGTGACTTGATGCTTGCGAAAGCTTTATAAGCTATTGTAATTTATCCTCAAAGGAACTAGTAGTTAAGTTATTTCAGGAAGAAGATAGTTTAGTGGTAGGTAGCAATAGATAGTATAAAAAGATAACCATTTAAAGGTTCCAAAATAGGCATGTCTACCTGGAATGTAAGATTGCATTTTCCAAGTTCTTTGTATTGGATTTCTTGATAATTGAAGCATGATCTTGTAGTTGATTTTCTTATTTCTTGTTGCTTTTGTTACACAACTCATGCTACAAGGATCAAACTAATCTCTTTGAGGTTCCTCTCATCCTTGGCTACATCATTTTTTTAAAATGCTAATAAAGTAACACTTTTTTATTCACTGTAATATATCTTTAGGAGTTGAAATAGTGTATCTAAAAATTGTATATTGGTAGTGGATCTATGAAATTATGCCTATCCTAATTGTTTTTGTCAATCAAATAGATACAATTTATTAATAAATTGAGAAATGTACATTTTTATTACAAAAAGTCAAATTTTTAATAAAAATAAAAATTATTATTTAATTACAATATTATAGAAAATTATTCATGCAATAGTATAAAACACCAAATCCTAATAAATATTGATTTTATAGCTTTTAGTCTATATATAATTCATTGTCAACCTTCTTTTATTTGTTTGAATACAAGTTTTATTCACCAACAAAAATATTTACTTTTTATAAATACAAATATAATTCGCTAACATCTTTATTTTATTTGTTTCAATAGAAATAGTATAACTCATCAATATGTTCTATGTAAATATATAGTGATTTAAATCTATTAATCCATAACATTAAAATTAAAAAATCACCAATACTATTAATATATAATGAAAGATTTGTATACATGTTATATCTTTTCGAAGAAGCTTTGTCAAAGTTGTCACTTTTGCCGGCTAAGACTTTGCCAAATCAAATTGAATTAAGATAAACTAACTTATAATTTTTATAAACAATAAATAAAAATAATATTAAAAAATCACCAATATTATTAATATATAATGAAAGATTTGTATACATGTTATATCTTTCCGAAGAAGCTTGTCAAAGTTGTCACTTTTTCTTGCTAAGACTTTGCCAAATCAAACTGAAATTAAGATAAAAAAAATTATAATTTTTATAAACAATAAATAAAAATAATATTAAAAAATCACCAATATTATTAATATATAATGAAATATTTGTATACATGTTATATCTTTCCAAGAAGCTTTGTCAAAGTTGTCACTTTTGCCTGCTAAGACTTTGCCAAATCAAATTGAATTAAGATAAAATAACTTATAATTTTTATAAACAATAATATTAAAAAATCACCAATATTATTAATATGTAATAAAAGATTTGTATACATGTTATATCTTTTCGAAGAAGCTTTGTCAAAGTTGTCACTTTTTCTTGCTAAGACTTTGTCAAATCAAATTGAATTAAGATAAACTAAATTATAATTTTTATAAACAATAAATAAAAATAATATTTAAAAATCACCAATATTATTAATATATAATGAAAGATTTGTATACATGTTATATCTTTCCGAAGAATCTTTGTCAAATTTGTCACTTTTTCCTGCTAAGACTTTGCCAAATCAAATTGAATTAAGATAAACTAACTTATAATTTTTATAACTGAAAGATTTGGATTGTCTTTGTGACTAGTTATCAAATATCGATCCTTATTTTATGATGAAACATTCATTTCCATGTTTCAAATCCTTGATGGGATGGGAGAGGATTCGAGCAAGAGAGGAGAGGACTCAAGCAGGAAAGGATTTTCAAACTAGAGGCAGGGCCATGGTGATGCGGTTGCAGGTGCTAGCTCTAGAAATTTTACTAGTGAAGGGCCTGTGTTGGGGATGCCTTCTTAACCAGTTCTGGATTTAGCATTTCAAGTGACAGATCCTTCTTTGTTGGGGTAGGGGAATTCTTTCCTGTGCAGGTGTGTCATGGGTACCCCCTTGAAGGCAGTATCAAATGGGGCATCACCTGTGTGTGAAGCTATGTTAGGAGAAGGGCCATGTCCCACTTCTAAGGTGTTTAGTGTTGAGGCTACCTCTTCAAAGGACCCACAAGTGGGGTCAAAAGGCATCTCCAGCTCTGTCAGTGCTAAAGTCAACCCTCATAGTCTAAAAAAGTGGTCGAATCTAGTGGGAGCGAGAAAGGAGGAAAACACCACATCCTTGGAAGAACCGGTTAAGGCATTTCTTCAAGAAGGAGAAGTTTCTATTCTTGTTCCATATTCTTTGGTAGATCGATCTATTTCGGCCATGGAGTTCACATTGGTTGGTAAGTTTGTAGGCCCTTGTCCTAATATTGAGGCGGTAAGATCTTTTGTTAAGAAAAAATGGGTGTTGAAAGGCCATGTTGATATTGCGGCCCTTCCAAAAGGCTTTCTATCTTTTTCTTTCTCTAATAAGGAAGATTAGGACTATGTGTTGTGTGGTGGTCCCTAGATGTTTGGTAGAATAGCTGTGGCTTTTCACAAATGGGCTCCCAACTGGAACTATTCTGATAATTTCTTTATGGAAACCCCTATTTGGGTTAGGTTTCCCAAGCTTCCCCTATAATATTGGAATGAGGGGGTTTTCAAAGGTTTAGCTTCCTCTTTTGGAGGAGAACTCATTTCTGTTGATCCTATGATAGCGGCCAAGTCTAGACTTGTTTTTGCTAGGATCTATGTTAATATTGGTCAGTTTGACAATCTCCCTTTGGTTATCAACATCAACTCTAAAATGGGTCAGTGGAAATAGGAGATTACTTTTGAGACGCTCCTGTTTGCCTATTTTGTTTGTCATAAAATGGGTCATTGGGCTAAACACTGCCCAAAGAAAACTCCTAAGGTTTCTCTGCCAGCAGACTCAGAACCTAAAAAGATGAATAAACAAGAATGGAAGGAAGTTAAAGGTGAAAACAACAATAAATGGGAAGAATCGGTGAAGAAAGTGGATTCTAACTCTACCCCAGTGTTGGAGGAGGGAGAAATGGTTAAACTGGTTTCCCATGTGTTAGATTCGGTTGCTACTTCCTGTAAGGATGTTACCTCTAATGAGAACAACCAGGAGGTTCTTGCTTTTTCTGAATCCCCTGAAAATCCATTGAGTGTTGTTCTTTCTGATGATGACTTGGTTCCAATGGTGGTGCTAGTTCCTATTTTGGAAGAGGTTTCTCAGATTGGACCCTCTATTGATAGGGTTCTTGTTGAAGATGTTAAATATGATGAAGATGACTCCTCTTTTGTTCCATATACTCTTTCAGGAAGCAGTGATGAAGATCCTATTGCTGGAGATGAGCCCTTTGATGAGAATAGACCCTGGACTGTTCAAAAAGGGAAGAAACAAAAAAAGAAAGAGAAGAAACCTGAACCTATCACTCCAGGTTCCAAGGGAGTCACTAATCAAAGTAAAACAAAGGGGGGATCCAAGCTAAAAGAGAATGTTGGTTCTTAGAAAAAGACTCAAGGAAGATATACTAACAAAGAGATTAGAGAAAGAGAAAGAAAAAAGGATATTGTAGATGGTAATAAACTTACTATCCAGGGAGTCTTCACTTCGGTTAAGAAATGAAGCTCATCTCTTGGAACATAAGAGGGATGAATGCCCCTCACAAGCAAGACATTCTTAGGAATCTTGTAAGAGACCATAATCCTTATGTCATTTTTGTTCAAGAATCTAAGATGGGGAAAGAGAAAGTGGAAAAAATTAGAATTTTAAAAAATAATGGGGTGGTTGGCTTTAGCTCGGAAGAGCTTTCAGGAGGGGTTTCTATTTTTTGGAATTAGAATCATGTTCAAGGGTCTGTGATCATGGAAAATCTAAGCTGCCTTAGCATTAACTTTGTTCACATTAAGATGGATTTTGAATGGGTCGCTACTACTTTTTATGCCCCCAACTCTAAAGCTGGTAGATCCCAATTCTAGAAAAAAGTTAAAAATCATAGAAAATCCTTCCAGGAGCTTCCCTAGTTGATTATTGGTGACTTCAATTATCCTCTAAAAGAAAATGAGAAGTTTGGTGGGGTGGATAACTAGAGTCATCTGGATGGTAGAATTGAGCTAATGGAATTTATTAATAATCAAGCCCTTCTTGATATGGAGCTTCAGGGGGTTAATTTTACTTGGTCGAATAGAAGGATTGGTCAAGACCTCATCCAAGTTAGGTTGGATCATGTGATGATCACTGAGTGTTGGCTTAAAAACTTTGGTTGCTTGCTGTCACCCCTTTCAAAGATTGGGTTTGATCACTTCCTCATATGTTTTAGTGTTGATCCAATTACTGTGAAGGGTCACCCACCCTTCAAGTTTGAAAAGATGTGGGTTGATCATCGAGAGCTGGATTAGCATATCAAAGATTGGTGGAATGTTAATATTCAAGGCACTACTATGTTCAAAGTGGTTAAGAAACTCCTCAGTGTTAAATAGAATGTGAAGGTGTGGAGTAAAGATGTTTTTTGTGACATTTTTAAATCCAAAATTTAGCTTAAAAGGGATCTCGACATTATTTAGAACACCATCCAACATTCTAGGCTAATGGTGGAGCTGAGGGATAAGGAGAAGAGCATCCTTGCTACAATGCATATTATCATTTCCAAGGAGGAAGAATACTGGAGACAAAGAACAAGGTCTATTTGTCTTAAAACTAGGTATAAGAACACTAGATTATTTCATTTATTAGCCTCAAAACATAGAGCTACTAATAGAATATCCAACTTAAAGTGGAGGATGGGGAATTCACCAATGATAAAGATATTTCTGAAGCTATGATAATTTTTTTTCTTCTTTTCTCTCTAAAGACATTAATCTTGATGTGGGGAATCAAAATACCCTTCTTGAAACCATTTCATCCATTGTGAATGAGACTACCGACAAAACACTTATTCCTATCCCTTCTCTGGATGAAGTCAAGTCTATTTTTTTTTCTTTTGAAGGTGATAAATCCTCGGGTCTGGATGGGTTCTCAATGTTCTTCTTTCAAAAATTTTGGCATATTATTGGTATGGATATCAGAAATGTTGTTAAAGAATTCTTTGGATCTAGGTCTTTTCTTAAAGAGCTTAATGCGACCTTTCTTGCTCTGATTCCTAAGAAGCCTGGAGCTGATTCAGTGGATTCCTTTAGACTGATTAGCTTGTGTTTTGTGTACAAAATTTTATCCAATGTTTTAACCTCTTGTTTGCTGGCTATTCTTCCTCAAATTCTTTCTCCTTAGCAAAGTGGTTTTGTTCTTGGCAGGCAGATTCTTGATTTGATTATGAAGGTTCATGAGGTTATCCACTCCCCTTAGGTCTCTCTTAACTCTGGTTTTCTTCTAAAATTAGATCTTTCAAAGGCTTATGATTGGGTGGATTGGGACTTGTTAATCAAGGTTTTGAGATCCTTTGGTTTTGGTGACAAATTCCTCAAATTGATTTATCATCTCATTAGTACTTCTACTACTGCTATTCTGACCAATGGCTCCCCCTCTAGATTTTTCAAACCCTCTAGGGGTCTTAGGCAGGGAGATCCTTTTCTCTCCTATCCTTTTTTCAATCTTGGCTGAATGTCTAGGGCGTCTTCTTTAGAAGATTGTCTCCACTAGTTTGTTTAAAGGGCTTTCCCCTTCTTCAACTTCTAATCCTTGTTCTCACAAATAGTTTGTGGATGACACTATCATCATGGGTTTCTCTTCTATCTAGGAAGTGAAGACTATCAAAGAAGGTCTTTCTACCTATTCTGTAGGTTCATGCCATTCTATTAACTGGGAAAAGAGCTCTTTATTTTTTATCAACACTCTTGAGGATAGGTAGTATAGAATAGCTAGAATCATAGGTTGCAAAATTGACTCTTTTCTTGCTACCTATCTTGGCCTTCCTCTTGGTCTCAAACCTCTGGATTCCTTTTGGGCTAGCATCGTTGATAGATTCAAAAGGAAATTGGCTAGTTGGAAAGGTGCACTTCTCAATCAAGTAGGTAAACTTCAACTCTTAAAGGCCTCTTTGCAAAGTCTCCCTGGTTATGCTCTTAGTCTTTTTAAGATACCTAGTAAACATGTTGATATTATTGAAAAAATCCAAAGAAAATTCTTGTGGTCGGGAGTGGAAGAGAAAAAGAGACTTTCTTTAGTTGCCTGGGATAAGGTTTGTACTCCTAAGAAGTGGGGGGGGGCTGGGAATTTGCCCTCTAAGAGTCACCAATATGGTGCTACTGGCCAAATAGATTTGGAGAATTTTTGGGGAAAAAAGAGAATGGAATGAAATTATCCATAGAAAATATATCTTCTCTTTCTCCCATATTTCTGAATTCTGGGAAACGGATTTGAAAGTGCAAGGTTCTTTTATTTGGAACAGTATTCAGAATGCTAAGGAGGAAACTTTCAAAGGGGCTAAGTGGTTTCTTGGCAATAGCAGAAGGATTCAGTTTTGGGAGGATTATTGGCTCAAAGGCTGTCCTCTTAGATCTATCTCAGCTTTTGAACCTTTCATTAATCAATGCATTCAAAGATTTGGAGCCAGGGTTAGGGACTACTGGAGTAATGGCTCGTGGATTGACCTCTCCCTTGTGGATGAAGTGATTAAGCCTTTGATGCAAGATCTTATGATCTGGAAGGTTAAGGAGTCTAGAGAAGATGAGTTGCTTTGGGGTATTCTTCCTTTTAGTATCTTCATGGTGGCTTCCTATTCTGAACTTTTATTGAAACAACTGCATCCCCTCCCTTTTTGGGCTCAATTGTGGGAAAAAATTTTATTTCCTAAAATTAATATTTTCTTCTGGTTGGTTTTGTAGAATAAAATCCTTACTATAGAAAACCTCCAAAAATGGGGCATGACATTGAGAAATAGATGCTTCTTGTGTAAAAAAGCTAAGGAATCGGTCTTTCATATTTCCATTGACTGCTACTTTGCTTGGGAAGTTTGGAATCTTTTATTACAATGCTGGCAGATTAACTAGTTTTTTCCCAACAACATGGAGAACTTCTATAGGTAGTGGAGAAAAGTGGAGGTCCCTATGGATCAGTATTTGTGGAACATCATAGCCCCCCATGTGATATGGCAGTTGTGGAGAGAATGCAATGATAGAGTCTTTAGGAATATTGAACTTCCACCTAAGGTGATTGTTGAGAAGATTAAAAGAAGTATCAAGGAAAAGTACAAACTGTCAACTAGCAGGATGCTAGACTTCAATGTTGGTGATTTGAGCATGAGGACTACTAATAAAAACCCAAATCTAAGGGAGAATGCCATCTGGCTTTCTCCTCCGCTAGGATGGATAAAAATAAATTTCAATGGTGCTACGAAGGGAAACCCAAGCCCAGCGGGTTGTGGTGGTCTCATTCACGATGACATGGCTAATTGCCTAGCTATAGTAGTGATGCCTATTGGGGTGCAAAGAAACCATGTGGTGGAGGCCATGGCCCTTCTTTAGACTCTTAAAATTGTCAAGAAGAATATGGCAAAAATTTTTAGATTGAGGGAGATTCGATGAATATATTAAGATGCATCAATGACATGACTAAACCATCATGGTCCATTAAGGAGATAATAGAGGAAGCTAGGGTTATCATTAGATCCTTTAAGCAAGTCATTATATCTCATGTTTATCAAGAAGTGAATTGTACCACTGATGAGTTGGCTAACTTTGTGATTAAATCCAAGGATATCATGATTTGGCATGGTAGCGGAAATCTCACCATTGATATGAAAGCCAAGTTGGCCTTTGACAGATCTCAAAGAAAAAGGGTGGATTGGGCATATCTCAAGAAGTTATGATGATCAGACACATTTTAGAGAAATAAGGTAATATGATTATGAAAAGTGGTGCCTTTCCCAAGAGAATTAATTGCAAACATGAGTTAACTTTTGTTAAAATCAAAGCTTTCTATAACCTCAACATTTGGTTTTTCTCTGCTATTATGACTGTCATTGTTAGCTTTAAGATCATAGGCAGAAGGGTTAATCGTAAAGAGCCTAAGGACTGTGTGAAATGGCAAAACATGCCGGAGGTCTAGGATATTCTTACAAAGGGGGGTCTTACCACCTACATGGAATGACTACATGGGACTAAAGATAGTGCCGCGAAGTTGTTTGTTGATTCCTGGAAATATGGGGTTGTCACTATTGCTAGTATCACTGTGAAAATTATGGAAGAGCTCATTGCTGAGGTGGTTGGGCTTAGTACTAAGGGCATCAAATTTTACTATGACAAGAAAGTCTCGCATAAGGCCATTTTGTGCTTCCCCAAAAGCAAGGAGGAAAAGAAAAGTCTGGTGAAAGAGTCTAGCAGGTGCTATGATGTTGTTGCATTCAAAGAAATCTAGGCGATGATTATGATGGTGATTATGGAATACGTTACCCTATACAGTAGGTTCAAATGTGCCTATTCTTGTCATTTTGTACTTGTATGTAGCCAAAATGGTTGCCTAGACTTTGGGCTCCATTCTTCAATTTTTCAATTTCATGAATCATTGCTTTGAAATATTTTCAATTCAAATCAATTTCCTTGATCAAATCATAATTAATTTAATTATTTTAATATTTCCTAAAGTTTGATCATTTTATCCTAAGCCTCATTTAATTAAAATAAAACTTCCCTTTTAATTAAATATAATCATCTTATTAAAATAAAATTCTTCTTTTAATAAAATCCCCACTTAAAATATCTCTTTGTGTTGAAAAAGGAAATAAAATAAATAAAAATCCCTTTTTCTCTCCACTTTGATTGCACATACTTTTAAGTGTTGGGCCTTTTTCATCTTTTTGCCTTTTAAATAATCTTGAGCACATGGATGAACCAAGATTTAATCTCCACCATTGCTCATTTATTTTTGCCTCTTAATCTTGACCATCCGCTTTCCTTTATAAGGAGCCCTCTCCTTCTCATTTTAGAGATATAGAAGATTTTAGTATTGTTATGCTATAGGTTTGAAGAGCAATTTTGGAGAAGGTTCTTGAGCACTTGAGCTTGGATATTGCAATTTCCCTTTTCTTGTCTTCTTCTCTCATGCTTTCATGGCAATCCATTTAGATTAATCTTGCATTTGCATATTAGATTAGATTCATATTTCCTTTCATAGAATAATCTTGCATAAGCATTTCCTTTCATATATTAGTTTGCTTTCATACATTTTTATCATATAGAATAGCTTTCATTTTCATTTGCATGCATACTTGATTATCATGGAGACTAGCATTCTTGCTTTTCCTCTTTGAATCTCTCATTTTATGGTGTACTTGCATTGGCACAAACTAGGTCAAATATGAGGGCATCTATTTCAAGCCCTTGCACTCCATGAATAAAGAGCTATGAGTTTCCATTTGAGACCTCATTCTTGAGTAATCTTGGATACAATGACTCATAGAAGTGTGACAATATTTTAGCACACACTTTTGGTGCCTACCGTGGGGTAGAAAATTGCATTTCTAGCCTCATTTTATTTTATTTTATTTTTATGATGATTTTCGTGAGTTGTTTGTACTTTCGCACATCTCTGATACGGATTCTCATGTGAGATTTTATGTTTTTGCGCATGGTTTTGTGTTTTATCGCGCAAGCTTTCTATGTTTTCACATGCGGTTCTCTATTTTCTCACGCAAACTTTCTATGTTTTCACGCATGGCTCTGTATTTTCTCGCTCAAACTTTCTATGTTTTTGTGAGCAGTTCTGTGTTTTCTCGTGCAAACTTTCAGGGTTTTCGCATGCACTCTAGGTTTTCTCTCATGAAATTTGTATGTTTTTGCACGTAGTTCTATGTTTTCTCACTCAAACTTTCTATGTTTTCTCGCACAAACTTTCTATGTTTTCACGCATGACTCTGTGTTTTCTCGCATAAAATTTTTATGTTTTAGCACACGGTTCTATGTTTTCTCGTACAAACTTTCTTAGTTTTCATGCGCATCTCTATCTTTTCATGTGAAAACTTTCTTATTTTTTTCTCACGCGGCTCTATGTTTTCTCACGTGATATTCTGACGCAGAGATTTAAATTTCCATATTTGGTAGTTTTACTTGTTTTTTTCTAACATTAATGCTTGTTTTGGTTTATTTCCTTGATTTTGATTGCTAAGGCAGCATAGCATTGGATTGCAGATCTTTGGACCTAAGGTGAGTTACTAAATCTTTATAACATTTGGATTTTGGAAGTAAAATGTATCTCTCATGTGTCTAGCTTGAGTACATATTACTTTCATAGATCACACTTCAATTTTGGGCTCTAAAAAGAACATAGATTCACTTTCTTGCATATGTGTTTCACATTGTAATTAGGCCCTATGAACACTATTTGTGGTGTTCTTGAGAGAGTGGGTTTGTTATGAAAATCTTCTTGAAGATAGATCCCCTCTTAGGTAGGGAGGATATTGTTACTATCTCACGATCTTACTTGGTTTAGTCTTCAACATTGATCGGTATGTTCTCTCTTGGTCCCATTTAGAGAGCTCGGTAGACATTGTTTTTGACATCATGAACCTTGGTGAGGTGGTTTCAATCTTAGCATGTCAATGAACTTGCTTGCTATGTTTGGGTGAAGTGAAGAGGCTACAGGATTATGCTCTACTCCCTTTTTGGGTAGTACCAAAAACTTAGATCATTGAATCTAAACCAAGTCCCCATGTGGTCCTTTTTGTGAGTCACCTTACTAGAGAGGGTTAATCATAGTGGACATTTCTTTTATTGGGTCAACCACGAGGACAAAACCTCAAGCGGTAATAGCCATTTTCACCATGGTAGTGACAACCGCTATACAAATTTCCTTGTGGAAGAAATCTCCATGAGTGTAGTTTCTTGTTGGGCTATCAGATCTCTTGAGCATCTCTGATTGATTAAATTCTCAGAATGTGTCAAAATTGTGGTGCGCTTGGATTGGAGTTCACCCTCTAGAAATTGCAAAAGTTTTCGAGTCAAACTATTACTAAGAACCATAGTGCAACCAAATTTATCTTTCTAGGACTATGTGTGTGATTGGAAAAACATTTTGAGAACATACAAATGTAGAATATTTAAGGAGTAGCATTCTAAGTCACTATTCTTGTTCATGTGCAAGGTTGCTTTGTCCCTTGCCCATTGTTTGAAGACATTGTTTGCATGAACTCCCTGATTGCTATCTTACGTGCTTGATCAATGATTAAAATTAGTTGATGTGTTTAGTTGATCTTTTTAAATGAACAAATCTCAGTTCTTGAGTGATAAAAACTTCAAAGATCTCCCCAAAAGTGCTATGACATGTTGCTCAATATCCAAATGAACTTAAATGGTATCAAGTTTCATAAAATGACTCTTGGTGTTCTTTCTTCTACATCTCCCATGTCTTTCTAGTCTCCCATTTCCATCCTTTCTCTTCTTCCTTCACACTTCTTCCTCTTCTTCCTAAACTCTTCATGTCCTCTTGATTCTTTTCCTCTTATTATCTAGTCTACCTTCTTCTATTTGTTGGTAATTCCCTTTGATCTTCAACTTGTAGATTTATACTTTGATGTATAACTTTAATATAACTTTGACTCTATCACCACTCCAAAGTCTACAAGGAAGAGGGCCAATTAACAAGGATCGACAATGAGATCCTCCTACACTTTGAGCCTTAATGCTTAGGTAGATGTACCCTTGACTCACTTCTCCAAAGGAGTCTCAAAACAATATACCTTTATACACTTTACTAACTGATTGAAATATTTTATCATTTAAATGTGTGTGTGTGTGATTGATGATGAACAACCTCCAAAAAATGGACTAGTCCCTTAACCAAGGGCAAAGAGTACCTAATAACATATATCAACTAAACCCTAACTCAAACACACTTGAATTCAGGATAAGTGCTTTGCCTATTATCCTTCTCACTCACATATCAGGACATCAAATCCTTATCTACCCATGAACTCACTGAAACTACTTGAAAGACTTTAATCCTAACTTTGTTAGGAACTCAAAGATAATTTTAAAATACTCTTTGTTTACCATATGATAACCCACTTTGTGAAATTAACATATATGAGCTCAAGAACAAAATAAGAAGACATACACAAACATGAGATTGGAATCCAAATGTATTCTCATTAAAATTTGTAGGATCAATACATTATCAAACAACAAAATGCAAGGAGACAAACCCTAAATCCAAGCTCTCCCTGTTCAGTAAATTAACATCAACAATCAGGGACCAAAAAAAAGTTTTGGAACCCTCACTATGTCAAAAATACTACAATATATACCCTCTAGTCATCTTGGGAACCCAAAATAGGTTGCAACAAGCTACAGATGACTAGGGTTAGGGTTTCACCCACCAGATCAACTAGAAAGAGTAAAAAATTAAATGTAGGGGATGAAAACTAGTCGGCCATGCCTGAGTAAGATTTGCACTTATGATAGATCTCTGGGAAAGTACTACAAATCATGGAATTCTAAATTTTTCAACCCTTTTGGCCACCTCCAACACACCTCGAGCACAAAAAAAAACATAGTACAAACCCCTACAAATGATCATGGCACACCTTGGACCACACTGCAACAACAAACAAATCATCTCTTACTAGCTCCAATCACTTCTACATTGAATTTTATTCCTTCTTGTCGTAGGAAACCCTCAGAAATTTGAATTTGAAAATAAACGGCTAGTTTCATAGTGCCAGTAGTGAATCGGTGGTCTATATTTAAAACTTGATCAACTTTAAGTCATGATCATCTGATCTCTCTTTTTCACGGTCTTTATGATTTATCACTTAATAGGACCCTAGTCAAACTTAGTGAATTGGCGACTGAAGGATACCTCCAAGTCACAGAATACTTTATGCCTTCACCAAATTATTTAGCTATTATGTGAACACTTGTTTTCGAAGTTGCTAAACCTTTTGGAACATTACCGCCTTACTCAGTGAATGATTGAAGCCTCAAAAATTTGTCAGGCCACTAAACACTTTATCAGAACTGCTAAGACCTTAGACCAAAACCTGGGCCCACCTCGAGAGGATCAATGATTTTCTCATCTTCGCATAGCCCTCCTAGATTCTTCTAGATCATGAGACAACTATCAGATGAAGAATCTTATCCTACCTTGACAACCCTGTGACACCGAAAGAGATTAATGACTATCTTAAGTTCGCATGTGTCACAAAAAACCCACAAGATTACATGTCGACTGTCAATGCTCTACAAGTGTCAGAACCCACTAAACCTCAAAAAACCTAGCCCCACTGACAATACGTCCAACCACACAATGTGGACCAATCAAATAACAACAAATCAGCACACCTAGCAAGTGGACTTGCCACACTTATCCCCTCTAAAAAAGGTAGAATTGATGGTAGTCACATGATCTTAAACCTCTGACACATCCCATAAGATCATACACCTATCATTTATTTTATGATAATGTCAGGACTTAGAATCACTGGTTAAAGTAGACCATCCCACTGGAAAAACTGACAACAGAGAGCAACAGGACCAAAACCCTAAAGACTAGGACAAAACAGGACAGGGGCAAGTGACATTACAAAATTTATAGAATGTACAGACCTAACTACTATTCATGGAAATAAAATACCTTCAATTGAAGTATCTCTTCAAGAATTGTCCATGAACTGGCAATTCTTGAATATCACCATTTAATTCCTTGACAATGTATGAATCTTGGCCCCATTTCTCATGAATTAGATATGGCCCTAGCCAGATGGGATCAAACTTACCATGCTTTCCTTTATCCTCCAGTCTGACATTCCAAATTAACACCAAATCACCAAGCTCAAACCTTCTTTCAACAGTCTTCTTGTCATACAAATTCTTAACCTGTAACTGTAATTTGGCATTTCTTGCAATTGACTCTCTTCTAATTTCATCCAGCTTGATGAGATCCTCAATTCTCAACTGCATCTCATCATCTATGTCATCATCATATAATTGCACAAATTTGTACATTTCCAGCAAATTATTTTGAGGCATCCTTGCATGTATTCCATATACTAGGTCAAATGGTGCACAACCAATTGCCCTCCTCACAGTTACCTTATCAGCCCATAGAGCTAATGGTAGTTTTGAAGTCCATGCCCTCTTATTCTTTTCACAAATCTTCTTGAGGATCTTAATCAAACTCTTATTAGTAGATTCTGCCTATCCATTTCCTTGTGGATGATAAGGTGAGGAATAAGAAATTTGAATTCCTAAACCTTTGCAAAAGTCCTTATATTTAGCAGACCTGAAGCACATGGCATTGTCACTTACTATTCTCTTAGGGCAACCAAACCTTGTGACAATATTGTTCAATAAGAAATCAGTCACCACCTTACTAGTTGAATTTCTTGTAGGTATAGCTTCTACCCACTTTGTAAAGTAATCAGTGGCAACTAATATCCAAGAGTGTCCTCCACTTGACTTGTTTGGTATCTCCCCTATGAAATCAATTCCCCATTGTTGGAAAGGAGCTTGTACTTCTATTGGTTTTAATGGCATGTTACCTAAAAATTTAAGCTTACTAGAGAACCTTTGACAAGCATCACACCTCCTTACCAACTATTCTGCATCCTTGAAGATTGAGGGCCACCAGGATCCTACTCTCAAGATTTTATGAGCAGTTTTTTTACCCATATAATGCCCACCAAAAACTCCCTCATGCATTTCTTTTAACAACTTGTTAGCTTGATCTTCATCAACACATTTTAGAAGTATGCAATCTAAATTCTTTCTATACAATTTACATTTCATAATTTCATACTTGATGGCCTGTAATTTCAATGTCCTCTTCTTATTGTCATCCATGTCTGCTGGACATTTCATATTTCTTAGATAATAGATAATATCTTGATACCAAACGCAATCATCCATATCACATGTATAATCAATCTCAGCTTGATTTATCTGATTTGCATCAAAATTGGATTGAGCCATCAGTTTTTCCAATCCTTGTCCTCTAACCAATTTAGTAATTTGGACCTCAATGTTGAATTCTTGGATCCTATTGATCCATCTGCATCTCCTTCCAAACACCTCTTGCTGTGAAAAGATATCCTTCACTGTTGCACTTGGCACAAAGGCAATCACAACTACCCCCATCAAGTAACACCTAAAAGCCTTGACTACCTTCACAAGTGCATATGCTTGTTTCTCATTTATGTCATACTTCAATTCAGTAGCCTGCAAAGATTTACTGAAGAATGCAATAGGCTGCTCAAAACCATCCTTATTCATTTGTAACAAAACTACAACAATAGTATGAAAAGATGCAAAGGAAAAGATATGCATTGGGACATTATAATCAGGTGCCATAAGCACTGGTGCATCTTTGATAGCCTACTTGATATTCTTGAAAGCTTCATTAGGCTCACCTTCCCATGTAATAGTAGATCCCTTCTTTAACATCTTAGAAATAGGTCTAGTAACCTTTGCAAAATTTGTCACAAACCTCCTTAAGAAATTGACCTAACCAAAGAAGGACTGGATCCCTTTAACATTTTTTGGCCTTTGAATTTTATCAATAGCTACTACCCTCTCAGGGTCAATTCTCACTACTTGCCTCCCAACTAAGTGGCCAAACAACTTGCCCTCAGTGACACCAAATGCACATTTCCTTGGATTTAATGAAATGCCATATTCTAAAGCCCTCACAAATATTTTCTCTAATTGAGTACAATGGTCTTCTTCCTTCTTGGAATAGGTAGTTAAATCATCTTGATAAACAACAAGGAAATCATCAATAAAATCTGAAAAGGCAACATCCATTTCCCTCTGAAAAGTAGCGCCAGCATTTGTGAGACCAAAAGGCATTCTCACATAAACATATGTCCCCCAAGGTGTAGTGAAAGCTATCTTAAAATGTTCTGATTCTTTGACAATTACCTAATTGTAACCAGAGAAACTATCCATCATAGACATCAATTCTGATCTGGTCACTCTCTGCAACATAGCTTCCATATTGGGCAAACAATAGTTATCCTTTAATGAGCTGATGTTCAAATTCCTGAAGTCTACACAAAGTTTGATGTCACCATTTTTCTTTCTCACAGGAACAAGATTTAACACCCAAGAAGAATGCCTTATAGGCTTGATAATGCCAACATCTCTCAAATTCATCAATTCTTCTTGCATCTTAGGTGCCAAAGTAGGATTTATAGGCCTTTGTTTTTGCCAGAAAGGTTTAACATCTTCTTTCAAAGGAATAATATGCTGAAAAAAATCTTCTCTATAAACCTTTAGGTCATCATATGACCATGGAAAAATATGCCTGAATTTTCTCAATAATTCAATCAAAGATTTTCTCACATTGTGAGACATGTCCCTACCAATGTATAAATTCTTAGGTGCCTCATGTGTTCCAAGATTTATCTCTTCTAGATCAGCATGATCTTCTCTTTTGATATTCTTTTGAACTCTATCCTAGTTATCAAAGACAGTCTCCAAAACAACAAGCCCCTTGGGCACCTTGTTAGTTCTAAGCTAAATAACTTCATTGCCAAAGACAACCTCTTTTCCTTCTATTGACTCAACCAAAGTTCAGCAATCAAATTCCTGACCATGATACTGATCTTCACAACTCAAAACTTCAGGATATCATTATCATCATCAAAAATTTTCCAATTTTCAATATTGTTTGGTACACTAGGTCTAGCCTAAATTTCAACTTTAGAGATACCAATAAATGTAATATCATTGGGATTGATTGCTATATTGGCTAACAAGTGAGCCATTTTATTGTTACTCCTATCCTTCCACTCAATATTGAAGGCATCAAAATGTTCAATCAAATCCCAAATTGCATTCCTATATTGTTTTAACATTTTGTTCTTGGAAGCATATACTGACTTGACTTGGGACACTACCAACTTAGAATCACCAACAACACTTAAACACTTAATACCATGTTTTTGTGCCAACCTCAGTCCTAACAAAAATGCCTCATATTCTACTATATTTTTGGTACAAAAGAAATTCAATGTGAAAGAAAATTTGAAGGTGTTTCCATTAGGAGAAATAAGTAAAATACATGCTCCTGCTCCATCCTTCCAATTTGCACCATCAAAGTACTTTACCCAAATATCACCCTTCACAGAATTAACACTTACCTCAACTGAGATAGGTGACAAAATAGGTTCCTTATCAAGTATATGGATCTCTACCATAAAAGCATTAATATCAGTATCCACAAAACATGTAATTTCATTATCAATACTTCTCTCAATCATGTGGCATACTCTTGGCTCTCGATCAATCTTGACAAACTGATCATCAATCTTGAAAGTGGCACAGTACATGTCACACTATAAACTTCCAGCCATGGAACCAGTCCACCTTCTAGATAGTAGCATCCCATAATGAGGAGGGATGTCTACCACCAAAACACTCATTGTTAACTCTTTCTTGGATATGTTGCCAGCCTATATGGCATTGTATTAATAGTCCCAATAACTGGTACCTCCCTCTAATCCATTGCACAACATCTACCTTGGACTATATCAAATTTAAGGCCCAAATTTTCCATAATCTTAAAAGGCATAAAAGTATTAGAGGCACCACTATCAATCATACAATTTCTTAATTTCATTCCATTCACAAGGAAACTTAAAAAGAATGGATCAATGTTTTCAAGGCTAGCATTGACAGAACTATCCAAATATATAGGAGGAATTTGAGATACAATTCTCTGAGCAACAACCCCTTTCAAAGCTTTATCCTAAGATCCATTGCAAGCAACATCATTGTTATGAACATTATCTAACCATGCAATAGCTCTATCTTTGTGTTCAGGGATCCTCAACAATTTTGACAATGGAACCTTAACTGTAACTTGGGACAATACAGATAACATATCAATAGGAGTAGAGGGAGGGATCTCAATCTACACTTCCTTAGTGTCCTTTTTCTTATCTGATACATTAGGTGTATTGGCCACCCTCATTTTTTCAATCTTAGCCATTGTGTTAACTAGCTTCTCAATCTCATTAGAGAATCTTTCAACTCCAACTCCCTTTGGCTCACAGTTCTTACCTTTTACATTCTTGAATTTCACCATGTGATCACCTTTTTATTTGTTCTCATTAGACTCTTTAGAGTTGGTACTCTTTATAAACATTCTTGTAGCTTTTCCATTCGTATCCCTTGCCATCAGGCCTCTAGTTTGCACTTGGGTAATCATTTTTGTAGTAATCCTATCCATCTCTTCTCTAGAAGGTTTTCTTAAAAGAAGAGTTCATATTACATGTCTTCTTATCAATGTCTTCACCATTAGAAAAAACCTCTTGATGAAAAAGGGCCTGAGTGTGTCTCTTCAAATTTACATCTACTTCTTCATCAAAATTAGAATCATCTTCACACCCTAGATATGAAGTAGCCATGTTGCATCCAATATCATCTCGATCTTCTTCTTGATCTATCTCCTCATTGCCACAATCTTGATTTGCAGCCATAGAATGTGTAACCACACAATGCTCTATAGAATGAGTGGACTAGCATGCAACACACCAATGTATGTCCTCCATGACATTTATTGAAGCTTTTTGTAGAGGGTCAGGGACACCTTTGTCATTTTTCCCTCTTGCAATAGGGACAATAGGCTTACCATCCTTCCATTGGATGTTGTAGGGGTAATTCTGCAATCTATTCTACTTATTGAAATTATTGTTGAACTGAGGCCTTTCATTGGTAGAAGCATTGATGTTCCTATTTGTAGGTGCATTCAAATCCTTCAATGCATTGAGAACCTTATCCAATTTATCTTCTTCTTTCCTCCTAGTTCCAACATTCCTATCATTTCTTTTTTGTATTTCTTGTCCGCAAACAACTTAGGGTCATCTCTCTTCCCACCCAACTTCCTTGATATTTTCATATTATTCTCAATATTGACAGCAATCCTAAAAGCATCTCTAAGAGTTCTTGGTTCCTTTTCCCTCAAAAAGTAACCCATCTTTCCATCAAATGCAGTGAAGTATGTAGTTAGAAAAACATTTTCATCTAACCACATAACTTGAAATAACTTATGCTTACCCTTCTAAAATCTCATATTAAATTCAGCTGCAGACTCATTTTGATTTTTCCTTATGGTATTGAATTCATTTAACATGAAACTAGAAATATGCCTATCACCATACTACTCTTTAAAACATCTCTCAAAGGAATCCCAAGTATCAATACATCTATCAGGAAGTCTCTTAAACCAATCTCTAGCATCCTCCATTAGAGATTGAACAAACAATTTCATGACTACATCCTCATGCTCTACCTCATAATCATTAAGCATATCAACAAATAGTCTAAGATGCTCCTCACAACCAATAGCATTATTACCAGAAAACCTAGGTATCTTATCTCTTATATCATTTGGAAAAGCATTTGGGTAGCCTAGTAGCCCATCAAAACTAATTTTCCTATAGCCTTCTAGTTGCATAGGTCTTCTTTGAAATCCTAAACTAGTGTTCCCACTAGAATTATTATTTTTATCTACATTCCCACCCACTTGCACATTTGACTATCTATTAGGATCAATGAATGATTTGGTAGATACATTAGGAATTAGATTACTAGTAGTAGCATTGCTAAGTGGAATAGTAGTGTTCATAGATGGCATACCTAGTTCAGTAGGAGAAGAACCATGAACATTAGTTGATGAAGCCTTTAAGAACTGGATCTTTCTTCTCTTCTCTGCAATAGCAGCATCAACTTTAGATCTTTCCAACTCTTGAGCTAGAGCTTCATCCTCTTTTCTTTTTCTTTCTATCTCTATCTCCCTATTTGATTTAGGTGGTGGGACCAATAGTATTGTCACTGGTTTGCTTATTTGGACACCCACCATCTTCTGCTTTCCTTTTTCATTAATAACTACAGTAGGCCTAGTGATCTCATGTCCATTCCCACCCTTGGGCAATGTAGCATAATTTTGCACTTGTTTGATCATCAGGCCCTCTTCATCAAACTCATGGTCTTGCAACAAACATTCCTGCTCACTTCTTAGAGCTGCAAGATCACCAAAAACATCATGCTTCAACATCTTAGGAGCAGAAGCAAGTATCTTGTTTCTCTCCTTCATTTCATTAATTTTTCTAAGGAGAGACTATCTTTCTATTAGAGTATTCACCTTTTCAGCTTCTCTCTCCATGTGTAACCTCTTATGTATGGCATCCTACTCTGACAACTGTAACCTTAGTGCATTTAAATCATCTAGGTCTATCATAATGTCATCAGAACCTGATGACACATCCATTTCAGTGAGATTTTGATATGGGAAATGGACTTGCCTTGGTCTCATGGGTTCTCTTCTAAAATTATCCTCATCAAGATCTAAATCAATCTCAAAACCCATCTCTCTAGCTTGTCCATCTTGACCTGTAGGCAATGAACCCTTGTCTTGAAATACAGCCTTTGGGGTATCATAAAATTTATCTTCAAAGTGACCACCATCTAATCTAGAAACTTTGTCTTGTGAACCTTCCTCACTTGAGGAAACATGTGGCGCTCTACCTCTGGTATTTCTTTGTTCTCTTATGGGAGCACTAGTAGACTCACCATTTCTTCTGATCCAACTCTTCTTCTCCTGTCTAGGTAATTGTTCCAGAGTGACCTCTGGATTTTTTCTGACAAAGGACCTAGTATTCCTTCTTTTTTCCATCTTTAACTTATGACATTGGTTCTCAACCTTTTGAGTGACCACCCACCAAAGTGGGAAATCCTTAACTGAATACAATAGGAAAACAAGAGTGCACTTTGCAAACCTTTTATCTCTAAACTCTCCCTAGTAGAGTCGCCATTTTGTTGGGGACTCGGATGGGCAAATCAATCTGGTGAACAAAAGATTTTGACTTTGCAAGATAACTACAACCAGAGATTCTAACAAATATCATTTTTCAATGTTGTTGTCTCTAGCAGAGTCACCATTTTGTTGGTAATTTCCTTTGATCTTCAACTTGTAGATTTATACTTTGATGGATAACTTTAATATAACTTTGACTCTATCACCACTCCAAAGTCTACAAGGAAGAGCGCCAATTAACAAGGATCAACAATGAGATCCTCCTACAATTTGAGCCTTAATGCTTAGGTGGGTGTACCTTTGACTCACTTCTCCAAAGGAGTCTCAAAACAATATACCTTTATACCCTTTACTAACTGATTGAAATATTTTATCATTTAAATGTGTGTGTGTGATTGATGATGAACAACCTCCAAAAAATGGACT
This sequence comes from Chamaecyparis obtusa, assembly GCA_027943335.1. NCBI lineage: Eukaryota > Viridiplantae > Streptophyta > Pinopsida > Cupressales > Cupressaceae > Chamaecyparis > Chamaecyparis obtusa. Next base: position 457,250 of record BSBK01000048.1, read on the forward strand.
AGTGCCTTAACCAAGGAAAAAGAGTCACCTAATAACATTTATCAACTAAACTCTAACTTAAACACACTTGAATTCAGGATAAGTCCTATGCCTATTATCCTTCTCACTCACATATCAGGACGTCAAATCCTTATCTACCCATGAACTCACTAAAACTACCTGAAAGACTTTAATCCTAACTTTGTGAGGAACTCAAAGATAATTTTAAAATACTGTTTGTTTACCATATGATAACCCACCTTGTGAAATTAACATATATGAGCTCAAGAACAAAATAAGAAGACATACACAAACATGAGATTGGAATCCAAATGTATTCTCATTAAAATTTGCAAGATCAATACATTATCAAACAACAAAATGCAAGGAGACAAACCCTAAATCCAAGCTCTCCCTATTTAGTAAATTAACATCAACAATCAGGGACCACAAAAAAGTTTTGGAACCCTCACTAAGTCAAAAATGCTACAATATATACCCTCTAGTCATCTTGGGAACCCAAAATAGGTTGCAACAAGCTACAGATGACTAGGGTTAGGGTTTCACCCACTAGATCAACTAGAAAGAGTCAAAAATTAAATGTAGGGGATGAAAACCAGTCGGCCATGCCTGAGAAAGATTTGCACTTATGATAGATCTTTGGGAAAGTACTGCAAATCATGGAATTCTAAATTTGTCAACCCTTTTGGCCACCTCTAACATGCCTCGAGCACAAAAAAAAACACAATACAAACTCCTAAAAATGATCATGGCACACCCTGGACCACACTACAATGGAAAACAAATCATCTCTTACCAGCTCCAGTCGCTTCTGCATTGAATTTTAGTCCTTCTTGTCGGAGGAAACCCTTAGAAATTTGAATTTGAAAATAAATAGCTAGTTTGATAGTGCCAGCAGCCAACCAGTGGTCTATACTTAAAACTCGATCAACTTTAAGTCTTGACCGTCTGATCTCTCTTTTTCATGGTCTTTATGATTTATCACTTAATAGGACCCTAGTCAAACTTAGCGAATTGGTGACTGAAGGATACCTCCAAGTCGCAGAATACTTTATGCCTTCACCAAATTATTTCGCTATTACATGAACACTTGTTCACTAAGTTGCTAAACCTTTTGGAACATTACCACCTTACTCAACAAATGAGTGAAGCCTCAAAAATTTGTCGGGCCACTAAACACTTTATCAGAACAGCTAAGACCTTAGAACAGAACTTGGGCCCACCTCAAGAAGATCGACGGTTGTCTCATCTTTGCATAGCCCTCCAGGATTCTTCTAGATCATGAGACAACCATCAAATGAAGAATCTTACCCTGCCCTGAGAACCCTTTGACACCAAAAGAGATCAACTACTGTCTTAAGTTTGCATGTGTCATAAAAAACCCATTAGATTACACGTTGACCATCGATTCTATGCAATTGTCAGAAACCACTGAACCTCAAAACACCTGGCTCCACTAACAACATGTCTAGTCACACAACGTAGACCAATCAGATAACGAAAAATCAGCACACCTGGCAAGTGGACTCACCGTAGTTATCCCCTCTGAAAAAGGTAGAATGAACGGTAGTCACATGATCTTAAACCTCTGACACATCCCATAAGATCATACACCCATCGTTGATTTTCTGACAATGTCAGGACCCTCTGACACATCCAAAAACTAGGTCCCACTGACAACTGCCAACATATTAATACATGGACCAATAAGAGGCCACCAACTATGCCTACATGTCAAGGAACCCACCCATTTGAAATGTTGTGTCATAAAGAAAGATCAATGATCATCGTAAGATCACAAGCCTTTGAGAAAACCCTTGCAAACTTATGACAATCGTAGGATGAAGATGTTGTTAGGAAACTAGGCCCAAGAAATATTAAGCTAGAACATAGGAAAAATTAAAGCACAGGACTTGGGCTTTAGGGAAAAATTAGGTGCTTGGGACTATAGGAAAAATTAAAGGCCGCTGGGGGCAAAAACTTAGGAAGAATTTAAATGGGGGCCGACCAAAAATATAAATCACGTGCATTTTAGGACTTTTATGTGGCCCGAAAAGGTAACTTGAAATTAGAACAGGGCCTGGGCAAAACAAAGGGTTTTTCAAAGTAACGGCTAGTTTTTCAAAAATTTGAACTACAGGTTAATGCTAGAGACCTAAAAACAACTTCAGAGACCAGAAGAAAAGGGCTAAAGCCATGAACTTTTTTTAGAGTGCTAACACTATTCATCTCTTCTGTCACTTCCATGCTTGATTCCTCCTCTTCTAGAACCATAAATTTCAACTATCTTGTTATGGAACCTCTCTTGAAAATAGATGATCTCGAACTCATTGCTCAATTCGAAGAGTATTATTCCTCCAAAAATCTCATGGATGATAAATTTATGATAGAAATAGAAGAAAATTTGATTGAATCAGACTTCTTTGCTAGGACCATAGACATGATCATGTCACAACCTCCTTCTTCCAAACATTTTTCATCTTCTAAGTCTTCTCATCCTTCCTCATCTTCCAAGTCTTACCATGACTCTTCTGGACATTATTTGCATTCCTCATTATCCAAGTCTTCTTCCTCTACTATGTCTTCAATTTCCTCTTCTTCATGATCTCGTTCCTCTTCTACTTCTCCCAAGAGTCTTCTCTTCTCAATACATACCATAATGAGCATTGCGACAATCCTTGTGATACCTCTTCCATGAAGAGTGATATGCCCATCTTTGATCACTATGATGATGGACAATGTAGTGATACCTATGACACCTCTATTCCTAAGAGTCCTCCTAGTCATGTGCTCATGCTTACTAGAAATGGGTCATCACATTGGATAGATAGTGATGGTGATCCATATGATTCTGATTTTGAAAGAGACTTTGATGATTTCTGTGAATAATACCTAGATGATACATCTACTTCTATTGAGGAAGAGAAATCTTACCATGCTGATTTGAAACATAAATATTATAAGAATCCTTCCTCTAAGAACTCTCATGCTGAAAATAAAGATTACATTCTCAAGAAAGATTATGTTAATGATGTACCTTTGTCTTGTGATGGTTTCGTTCCATCCCCTACTTCCTCCAATACCCATACATTTCCTAAAGCTTCCAATTCTTTCAAATCTTTCACAAATCCTTCATCCAACAAAAATCCTAATACTTTTCATGCAGTTCGCTATAGTTATCCTCAAGGGCTACCTCTTAAAGAAACTCAAGCTAACCTTCACTTGGCTGCAAATACTTTCAATAATGCTAAACCTAAAGAGCCTAAGTCTTTATACACTACAATGCCTACTTCAAATAGTCCTTCATCATCTCTTCCAAAGTCTTCCATACAATTCCAACATGCTTCCTTGTCCTTAGAAATGGCTCCATGTCAAGAGGATTTTAAAAATGATAAAGAAAAGAACATAAAGAAAGATCAAGATCAAGAACCCTCCATGTCATCCAATCCTTTTCATGATGTCTCTTATCCATTTCATGGTTCTTTTGATCCTCTATACCCTTTCTCATTCATTCCACCATGTCTTAAGTCTTCTCCTAAACAAGATCAAGCTACTACTTACACCGTTGAGCTTATTGACAATCAAAATAACCTTACTTCACTTGCGCTTTCCAAAGATGATACTTCCATTAAGGTTACTAAAAATAGTGTTGTTACTTCCAATGTGAAGCCTATTGAAAATTGAGAGAAAAATTATACACTTATGCTATCCAAAGCTCCTTGTCAAGATCAAAGTCTTTCATCTTCTTGTTCTACCACTCCATGTTCACTTCCATTTTCTACTCTTCCTAAGACTTTTCAAGCTCTGAACAATCCTATCAAAGAAGTTTTTCCTATTCAAGATGTTCATGATCCTATTGCAAATCCTAATACTCACTCTAAAGATGTTGATGTCCTTGGTTGTCATATAGATGTTGGTGAACTTATTGATTATCCTTTTGCATATTCCACGTCCATCCTTGGACCTCCTCCACCAATACTAAGGGCTTCATGTCTTCCTTCCATCTTGGGCCCTTATGTCCCTTCAATTTCCCTCCTAACTCTCCTAATTCATCATCCATCTTGGGTCCTTACATCCCTCCATCTTCTATCTTTCCTCAAGATCAACATAGATGCATGCCCTTGAATCCCTTTCATCCACCCACCCATCTAAACCAGTCATATCCTCCTTCTTCTTTCACAAGTCCTAAGTCTTTTGGAAGTAACTTGAATGTTCAATACAAGAAAAAGAAGCAATACAAGAATCCATCAAAAAAAGAAGATCACCATGTCTCCTCTAATTGACATGGAGGCATAAAGTCAAAATAGATATCTAAGAAGAAAACTACAAGATAAGTATGGGTTCCAAAATCCATCATTGAAGATATTCTCTCTTAATCATCAAAAAGAAATGAAAAGCCTATGGCTATATGGATTCCAAAGTCTCTCTTGAAAGAGTCTGATATTGAGCAACAACTAAAGTTGACATTCATGCTTCCAAAGGCTTCCACGTCATCTTCTTCCAAAAACATTCTTCCATTCCATGCGCCTAAACCACAACCTCTTCTATCCATTCACCATATTCCTTCACGTATTCCTTCATTGATGTTTCCTCCATCCTCTTGCCACCCTACAAGGTGTGTGTTGATGTTGATTTTACCTTCCTTTCCATCTACCCTTTCACAATCCTTCCATTGATTATCCTTCTATCTTCTATCCCTTTTCCTCATTTGCCTATTCCTCCTATCTTCCAACCTCACTCACTTTACATAAAAACTTATTCTCCATTTTTCTCTCCCATCTTCCTTTCCCTATTAGCATCTTTGAGCATATTTTTGGGAGTTCCCTTTGATCTTCAACTTGTAGATTTATACTTTGATTGATAACTTAAATATAACTTTGACTCTATCACCACTCCAAAGTCTACAAGGAAGAGGGCCAATTAACAAGGGTCAATAATGAGGTCCTCCTACACTTTGAGATTTAATGCTCAAGTGGGTGTACCCTTGACTCACTTCTCTAAAGGAGTCTCAAAACAATATACAACTATACCCCTTACTAATTGGTTAAAGAATTTATCATTTAAATGTGTGTGTGATTGATGATGATGGACTGCTTCCAAAGAATAGATTAGTGCCTTAATCTAGAGAAAAGAGTCTCTTGATAACATATATCAACTAAAACCTTAACTCAAACACACATGAACTCAGAGTAAGTGCTTTGCCTATTACTCCCCTCACTCCCAAACATGATCATCAAATTCCAATCTAACAAATGAACTCATTGAAATCACCCAAAAGGCTTTAATCCTAACTTTGTTAGGAACTCCAAGCTGATCTCACAATACTCTTTGTTTACCATATGCTAATCCACTTTGTGACATATATGAATCCACAATCAAAACAAGAAGATAATCAAAAGTTTGAGACAGGAATTCAAGTGTATTCTCATTAACTCTCAGAATCAATACATTACCAGGAAAATAGATGCTAGAAACAAGACATAAAATCCAAGCTCCTCTTATTCAGTATAATACCATCAACAAAAACCCTTAAAAAATACTACTTTTTTCAATATATACCACCACTAGTCATCTTGGAAACCCAAAATAGGTTGCAACAAGCTACAAATGACTAGGGTTAGGGTTTCACCCACTAGATAAACTTGAAATAGTAAAAAATTAAATGCAAGGGATGAAAACTAGTCGGCCATGCCTGAGAAAGATTTGCACTTATGATAGATCTCTAGGAAAGTACTGCAAATCATGGAATTCCAAATTTGTCAACCCTTTCAGCCACCTACAACATGGCTCAAGCACAAAGAACTTAGTACAGACCCCTACAAATGATCATGACACACCTTGGACCACATTGCAATGGAAAAAAAATCATCTCTTACTAGCTCCAATCACTTCTGCATTCAATTTTGGTCCTTTTGGTCGCAAGAAACCCTTAGAGATTTGAATTTGAAATTAAACGGCTAGTTTATAGCACTAGCAGTGAATCTGCGGTCAACATTCAAACTAAGATCAACTTTAAGTTGTGACCGTTCAATCCTTCCTTGTCACGGTCTTATGTCTTTACCTTTAAATATGACCTCAGTCACATTTAGTGAATTGGTGACTGAAGGTTTCAGCCAGTTCGTAAAACACTTTATGTTACCGCTAAAATATTTAGCGATTACATGACCTTCCTTCACTGAATTTCCAAACCTTTTAGATCACTGCAAATTCTTCTTGCAAATGAGAAAACCCACTGAAATTTGTCAGGCCACCAAAACCTTGTCCAAACCACCAAAAAGATTGAGAAACGTTATTGGGCCCACATCAAGAAAATTGACTATTGTCTCATCTTCACATAGACCTCCCAAATTCCTCCAGATCATGAGAGAACCGTCGAATCAAGAATCTTACCCTACCCTAACAACCCTCTGACAAGTTATGAAATCAATGGTCGGCGCAAGATCTTAAACCTCTGACACATCTCATAAGAACTTACACCAACCATTGATTTACTGACAACATCAAGACCCTCTGATGCATTTGGAAACCAGGTCCAACTGACAAACACCAAGTCATTACTTCATGGACCAACAAGAGACCTTCAACTATGCTTACATGGAAATTAGGACCCACTGAGAACATTATACCACCTAGAAGATCGGATGAACGACACAAGATCTGAAAGGCTCAAAAGATTCTATGCGCTTATATGCCAACTGTCAATCTGGAATCTTAGCCGATTGAGATACTGGGCCTGCCTGACATGTTATATCCAACTCACCACCCTCTACCAATAAAAAGCTGCCAATTCAACATCCTCTGATAGTGGACCTGCCCGCTTAGAAAAGCTACGTCATGGAAAGGGATCAATGGTTGTCGTAAGATTGCAAGCCTCTAACAAAACCATTATGAACTCACAACAACCATAGGATTAAGATGGTGTCAGAGCTGGGCCTAGGAAAATATTAAGCTAGAACATAGGAAAAATTAAAGCATAGGACTTAGGCTTTTAGGAAAAATTAGGCGCTGAGGACCATAGGAAAAATTAAAGGCCGCCGGGGGTAAAACTTAGGAAGAATTTAAATGGGGGCTGACCAAAAACATAAAGCACGTGCATTTTAGGACTTTTAAGTGACCCAAAAAGGTAACACAAAAATAGAATAGGGCTAGGGAAAAACAAAGGGGGTTGATCAAAGTAATGGCTAGTTTTCAAAAATTTGAACTAAGGGCTTATGCCAGAGGCCTAAAAACAACTGTAGAGACCAGAAGAAAAAGGCTAGAGCCATGAAAATTTTTTAGAGTGCTAATAGTGGCTCTATCTAGGGATATATGCCTCCTGTAGGCATAGCAAGGACTTAGAATAACTAGTTAAGGTAGACCATCCCACTAGAAAAGACAACAGAGAGAAACAAGACCAAAACCCTACAAACCAGGACAAGACAGGATAGGGGCAAGCAACTTTACAAAATTTACAGAATGTACAGACCTAACTACTATTCGTGGAAATAAAATACCTTCAATTGAAGTATCTCTTCAAGAATTTTCCATGAACTGACAGTTCCTGAACTTCACCATTTAACTCTTTTACAACATATGAATCCTGGCTCTATTTCTCATGAATTAGATATGGCCCTAGCTAGATGGGATCAAACTTACCATGTTTTCCTTTATCCTCCAGTCTAGAATTCCAAATTAACACCAAATCACCAGGCTCAAACTTCCTCTCAACAACCTTCTTATCATACAAATTCTTAACCTGTAACTACAATTTGGCATTTCTTGTAACTGATTCTCTTCTAGTCTCATCCAACCTAATGAGGTCCTCAATTCTCAAATGCATCTCATCATCTATGTCATCATCATATAATTGCACAAATTTAGACATTTTTCAGTAGATTATTTTGAGGCATCCTTGTATGTATTCCATATACTAGGTCAAATGGTGTATAACCAATTTCCCTCTTCATAGTTACCCTATCAGCCCATAGAGCTAATGGCAGTTTTGAATTCCATGCCCTCTTATTCTTTTCAAGAATCCTCTTGAGGATTTTAATCAAACTCTTATTAGTAGATTATGCCTAACCATTTCCTTGTGGATGATAAGGTGAGGAATTAGAAATCTGAATTCCTAAACCTTTGCAAAATTTCTTATATTCAACAGACCTAAAGCACATGACATTGTCACTTACTATTCTCTCAGGGCACCCAAACCTTGTAACCGTACTAGTTGAATTTCTTGTATAGCCTATACCCACTGTGTAAAGTAATTAGTGGCAACTAATATCCATGAGTGTCCTCCACTTGACTTGTTTGGTATCTCCCCTATGAAATCAATTCGCTATTGTTGGGAAGGAGCTTGTACTTCTACTGGTCTTAAGGGCACATTACCTAAAAATTTAAGCTTACTAGGGAACCATTGACAAGCATCACACCTCATTACCAATTTTTCTACATCCTTGAAGATTGTGGGCCACCAGAATCATGCTCTCAAGATTTTTTGAGTAGTTGTTTTACCCATATAATGTCCACCACAAATTCCCTCATGCATTTCCTTTAACAATTTGTTAGCCTAATCTTCATCAACACATTTGAAAAGTATGCAATCTAAATTCTTTCTATACAATTTACATTTCACAATTACATACTTGATGGCCTATAATTTCAACGTGTTCTTCTGATTATCATTCATGTTTGCTGGACATTTCATATTTCTCATGTAATAGATGATATCCTGATACCAAATATAATCATCCATATCACATGTATAATCAATTTCAGAATGAGTTATCTAATTAGCATCAAGATTGGATTGAGCCATCAGTTTTGCCAATCCTTGTCCTCTAACCAATTTAGTAATTTGGAGATCAATGTTGAATTCTTGGATCCTATTGATCCATCTGCATCTGCTTCTAGACACCTCATGCTATGAGAAAATATCTTTGACTGCTGCAATTGGCACAAAAGTAATCACAACTGCCCCCATCAAGTAACACCTAAAATCCTTGACTACCTTCACAAGTGCATATGCTTTTTTCTCATTTATGTCATACTTCAATCTAGTAGCCTGCAAAGATTTACTGAAAAATGCAATAGGCTTCTCAAAACCATCCTTATTCTTTTGTAACAAAACTACAACAATAGTGTGAAAAGATGCAAAGGAAAATATATGCATTAGGACATTATAATCAGGTGCCTTAAGAACTGGTGCATCTTTGATAGCCTTCTTGATATTTTTGAAAGCTTCATCAGGCTCACCCTCCCAATTGATAGCATATTCCTTCTTCAACATCTTAGAAATAGGTCTAGTGACCTTAGCAAATTTTGTAACAAATCTTCTCAAGAAATTTACTTGACTGAAGAAGGACTGAATTCCTTTAATATTCTTTGGCCTCTGAATTTTATCAATAGCTGCTACCCTCTTAGGGTCAATTCTCACTCACTTCCCAACTAAGTGGCCAAGCAACTTACCCTCAGTGACACCAAATGCACATTTCCTTAGATTTAATGAAATGCCATATTCCAAAGCCCTCACAAATATTTTCTCTAAATGAGTACAATGGTCTTCTTCCTTCTTGGAATAGGTAGTTAAATCATCTTGATAGACAACAAGGAAATCATTTATAAAATCTACAAAAGCAACATTCATTGCTCTCTAAAAAGTAGCACCAGCATTTGTGAGACCAAAAGGCATTCTCACATAAACATATGTCCCCCAAGGAGTTGTAAAAGCTATCTTGAATTGTTCTAATTCTTTTACAATTACATAATTGTAACTAGAGAAACCATCCACCATAGACATCAATTCAGATTTGGTCACTCTCTACAATATAGCTTCCATATTGGGCAGACAATAGTTATCCTTTAATGAGCTGATGTTCAAATTCTTGAAGTCCACACAAAGTCTAATGTCACCATTCTTCTTTCTTGTAGGAACAAGGTTTGAAACCCAAGAAGAATGCCTTATATGCCTGATAATGCCAACATCTCTTAACTTCATCAATTCTTCTTTCATATTGGGTGCTAAAGTAGGATTAATAGGCCTTTGTTTTTGCCTGAAAGGTCTAGCATCTTCTTTCAATGGAATAATATGCTAAAAAAAATCTTCTCTATAAACCTTTAGGTCATCATATGACCATGCAAAAACATGCTTGAATTTTCTCAATAACTCAATCAAATATTTTCTCACATTATGAGACATGTCCCTACCAATGTATACCTTCTTAGGTGCCTCATGTGTTCCAAGATTTATCTCATCTAGATCAACATGATCTTCTCTGTTGATATTCTTTTGAACTCTATCCTAGTTATCAAAGACAGTCTCCAAAACAACAAGCTCCTTGGGCACCTTGTTAGTTCTAAGTTGAATGACCTCATTGCCAAAGACAACCTCTTTTCCTTCTATTGACTCAACCAAAGTTGAGCAATCAAATTCCTGACCATGATACTGATCCTCACAACTCATAAACTTCAACATATCATTATCATCATCAAAAACTTGCCAATTTTCAATATTGTCTGGCACACTAGGCCTAGCCTAAATTTCAACTTTAGAGATACCAGTAAATGTAATATCACTAGGATTGATTGCAACATTAGCTAACAAGTCAGCCATCGTATTGTTACTCCTATCCTTCCACTCAATATTGAAGGCATCAAAATGTTCAGTCAAATCCCAAACTGCATTCCTATATTGTTTTAACCTTTTGTTCTTGGAAGCATATACCGACCTGACTTGGGACACCACCAACTCAGAATCACCAACAATACTTAAACACTTAATACCATATTTTTGTGCCAACCTCAATCCTAACAACAATGCCTCATACTCTATTATATTGTTGGTACAAAAGAAGCTCAATGTGAAAGGAAATTTGTAGGTGTTTCCATTAGGAGAAATAAGTAAAATACCTGCTCCTGCTCCATCCTCGCAACTTGCACCATCAAAGTACATTACCCATAAATCACCCTTCATAGAATTAACACTTACCTCAACTGAGATAGGTGACAAAATAGGTTCCTTCTTAAGTACAGGGATCTCTACCCTAAAAGCATTAATATTAGTATCCACAAAACATGTAGTTTCATTATCAATACTTCTCTCAATCATGTGGCATACTCTTGGTTGTCACTCAATCTTGACAAACTGATCATCAATCTTGAAAGTGGCATAGGACAGATCACACTGTAAAGTTCCACCCATGGTAGCACTCCACCTTCTAGATAGCAACATCCCATAATGAGGAGGGATTTCCACCACCAAAACACTCATTGTTAACTCTTTTTCTAGATATGCTGCCAGCCTATATGGCATTGCATTGATAGTCCCAATGACTGGTACCTCCCTCTGATCCATTGCACAACATCTTCCTTGAACTGTATCAACTTTAAGGCCCAAATTTTCCATAATCTTAAAAGGCATAACAGTATTAGAGGCACCACTATCAATCATACAATTTCTTAATTTCATTCCATTCACAAGGACACTTAAAAAGAATGGATCAATTTTTTCAAGGTTAGCATTGATAGAACTGTCCAAATATATAGGAGGAATTTGAGATACAATTCCCTGAGTAGCAACACCTTTCAAAGCTTTATCTTGAGACCCATTGCATGCAACATCATTATTATGAACATTATCTACCCATGCAATAGCTCTGTCTTTGTGTTTAGGGATCCTCAACAATTCTGACAATAGAACCTTAATTATAATTTGGGACAATACAGGTAACATATCAACAGGAGTAGAGGAAGGGATCTCAATTTGCACTGCCTTAGTATCTCTTTGTTTATCTGATACATTAGGTGTATTGGCCATCCTCATTTTTTCATTCTTAGCCATTGTGTTAACTGGCTTCTCAATCTCATTAGAAAAGTTTTCTAGTCCAACTCCCTTAGGCTCACAATTCTTACCTTTTATATTTTTTCATGTCACCATGTGATCACCTTTTGATTTGTTCTCATTAGGCTCTCTAGAGTTGGTATTCTTTATAAACATTCCTACAACTTTTCCATTTGTGTCTCTTGCCATCATGCCCCTAGTTTACACTTGGGCAATCATTTCTACAGTAATCCTATCCATCTCTTCTCTAGAAGGTCTTCTTAAATTTACTAGCTCAGAAGAAGAGTTCATGTTACATGTCTTCTTATCAATGTCTTCATTATCAGAAAAAACCTCTTGATGAAAAAGGGCTTGATTGTGTCTCTTTACATTTACATCTGCTTCTTCATCAAAATCAGAATCATCTTCATATCCTAGATATGAAGTAACCATGTTGCCTCCAACATCATCTTGATCTTCTTCTTGATCTATCTCCACATTGCCATAATCATGATTTGCAGCCATAGAATGTGCAACCACACAATGCTCTACAAAATGAGGGGACTGGCATGCAACACACCAAGGTATGTCCTCCATGACATTTATTGAAGCTTTTTGTAGAGGTTCAGGGACACCTCTGTCATTGTTTCCTCTTGCAACAGGGACAATAGGCTTTCCATCCTTCCATTGGGTGTTGTAGGGGTAGTTCTGCAATCTATTCTGCTTATTGTTGAACTGAGGCCTTTCATTGGTAGGAGCACTGATGTTCCTATTTGCAAGTGTCTTCAAATCCTTCAATGCATTGAGTACCTTATCAAATTTATCTTCTTCTTGCCTCCTAGTTCCAACATTCTTATCATTTTATTTTCTATATTTCTTGTCCCCAAACAACTTAGGGTCATCTCTCTTCCCACCCAACTTCCTTGATATTTTCATATTATTCTCAATATTGATAGCAATCCTAAAAGCATCTCTAAGAGTTTTTGGTTCCTTGTCCCTCAACAAGTATCCCATCTTTCCATCAAATACATTGAAGTATTTAGTTAGACAAACATTGTCATCTAATCGCATAACTTGGAACAACTTATGCATACCCTTCTGAAATCTCATGTTGAATTCAGCTGCAGACTCATTCTGATTTTTCCTTATGGTATTGAATTCATTCAACATGAAACTAGCATTAGGCCTATCACCATACTACTCTTTAAAACATTTCCCAAAGGAATCCCAAGTATCAATACATTTATTAGGAAGTCTCTTAAACCAATCTCTAGCATCCTCCATTAGAGATTGAACAAATAATTTCATGACTACATCCTCATGCTCTACCTCATAATCATTAAGCATATCAACAAATAACCTGAGATGCTCCTCACAACTAATAGCATTATTACCAGCAAACTTAGGTACCATATCTCTTATATCATTTGGAAAAGAATTTGGGTAGCTGGTATCCCATTAAAACTAATTTTCCTATAGCCTTCTAGCTGCATAGGTCTTCTTTGAAATCCTAAACTAGTGTTCCCACTAGAATTATTATTTTTATCTACATTCCAACCCACTTGCACATTGGACTGTCTATTAGGATCAACAAACGATTTGATAGATACACTAGGAATTAGATTACTAGTAGTAGCATTGCTCAGTGGAACAGTAGTGTTCACAGATGGCATACCAAGTTCAGTAGTAGAAGGGACATAAACATTAGCTGATGAAGCCTTCAAGAACTGGATCTTTCTTATTTTCTCTACAATAGCAACATCAACTTCATCTCTTTCCAACTCTTGAGCTAGAGCCTCATCCTCTTTTCTTTTTCTTTCTATCTCTATCTCCCTATTTGATTTAGGTGGTGGGATCCCTGGTATTGTCACTGGTATGCTTATTTGGAAACCCACCATCTTCTGCTTTCCTTTTTCATTAATAACTATAGTAGGCCTAGTGATCTCATATCCATTCCCACCCTTAGGCAATGGAGCATAACTTTGCACTTGTCTGATCACAGGGCCCTCTTCATCAAACTCATGGTCTTGCAACAAGCATTCTACTCACTTCTTAGAGCTTCAAGATCACCAAAAACATCATGCTGCAACACCCTAGGAGCAGAAGCAAGCATCTTGTTTCTCTCCTTCATTTCATTAATCTTTCTAAGGAGAGACTGTCTTTCTATTAGAGCATTCACCTTTTCAGCCTCTCTCTCCTTTTGTAACCTCTTATGCATGGCATCCTACTCTACCAATTGCAACCTTAATGCAGTTAAATCATCTGGCTCTATCATAACATCATCAGAACCTAATGACACATCCATATTAGTGAGATTTTCATATGGGAAATGGACTTACCTTGGTCTCATGGGTTCTCTTCTAAAATTATCCTCATCAAGATCTAAATCAATCTCAAAACCCATGTCTTTGGCTTGTTCATCCTGACCTACAGGCAATGCACCCTTGTCTTGAAATACAACCTTTCGGGTATCATAAAATTTATCTTTAGAGTGACCACCATTTGATCTAGAAACTCTATCTTTTGAACCTTCCTCACTTGAGGAAACATGTGGTGATCTTACTCTAATATTTCTTTGTTCTCTTATGGGAGCACTAGTAGACTCACCATTCCTTCTGATCCAACTCTTCTTCTCCTTTCTAGGTAATTGTTGCAGAGTGACCTCTAGATTTTTTCTGACAAAGGACCTAGTATTCCTTCTATTTTCCATGATTTATAGTATGACATTGGTTCTTAACCTTTTGCGTCACCACCCACCAAAGTGGGGAATCCCTTAACTGAATACAACAAGAAAACAAGAGTGCACTTTTGAAAACTTTATCTTTAGACTCTCCCCAGTAGAGTCACCATTTTGTTCGGAGTTCCCTATGATCTTCAACTTGTAGATTTATACTTTGATGGATAACTTAAATATAACTTTGACTCTATCACCAATCCAAAGTCTACAAGGAAGAGGGCCAATTAACAAGGATCAACAATGAGGTCCTCCTACACTTTGAGCATTAATGCTTAGGCGGGTGTACCCTTGATTCACTTCTCTAAAGGAGTCTCAAAACAATATACAACTATACCCCTTACTAATTGGTTAAAGATTTTATCATTTAAATGTGTGTGTGATTGATGATGATGGACTACTTCCAAAGAATAGATCAGTGCTTTAATCTAGGGCAAAGAGTCTCTTGATAACATATATCAACTAAAACATTAATGCAAACACACATGAACTTAGAGTAAGTGCTTTGCCTATTACTCCCCTCACTCCCAAACATGATCATCAAATTCCAATCTAGCAAATCAACTCACTGAAATCACCCTAAAGGCTTTAATCCTAACTTTGTTAGGAACTCCAAGCTGATCTCACAATACTCTTTGTTTACCATATGCTAATCCACTTTGTGACCTTAACATATATGAATCCACAATCAGAACAATAAGACAATCAAAAGTTTGAGATAGGAATTCAAGTGTATTCTCATTAACTCTAAGAATCAATACATTAACAAGAAAATAGATGCTAGGAACAAGACACAAAATCCAAGCTCCTCTTATTTAGTATAATACCATCAACAACAACCCTTGCAAAATACTACTTTTTTCAATATATACCACCACTAGTCATCTTGGAAACCCAAAATAGGTTGTAACAAGCTATGAATGACTAGGGTTAGGGTTTCACCCACCAGATCAACTAGAAATAGTCAAAAATTAAATGCAAGGGATGAAAACCAGTCGGCCATGCCTGATAGATATTTTCACTTGTGATAGATCTCTAGGAAAGTACTGCAAATCATGGAATTCTGAATTTGTCAACCCTTTCGGCCACCTGCAACATGCCTCAAGCACAAAGAACATAGTACAAACCCATGCAAACAATCATGGCACTCCCTGGACCACATTGCAATGGAAAAAAAATCATCTCTTACCATCTCCAGTCGCTTCTTCATTCAATTTTGGTCCTTTTGGTCGTAGGAAACCCTCAAAAATTTGAATTTGAAATTAAACGGCTAGTTTATGGTGCTAGTAGTGAATCAGCAGTCAACATTCAAACTAAGATCAACTTTAAGTCATGACCATCTGATCCTTCCTTTTCATGGTCTTATGTTTTTACCTTTAAATATGACCTCAGCCACATTTAGTGAACTGGCAACTGAAGGTTTTAGCCAGTTCGCAAAACACTTTATGTTACCACAAAAAATTTTAGTGATTACGCGACCTTCCTTTGCTAAATCGCCAAACCTTTTAGATCACCGTCAATTCTTCTCATGAATGAGTGAACCCACCAAAACTTGTTAGGCCATGAAAACCTTGTCCAAACCACCAAAAAGATCGAGAAACATTACTGGGCCTGCATCAAGAAAACTGACGATTGTCTCATCTTCACATAGACCTCCCAGATTCCTCCAGATCATGAGACAAACATCAGATGAAGAATCTTACCTTGCCCTGACAATCCTCTGACATGATATGAAATCAACGGTTAGTGCAAGATCTTAAACCTCTGACACATTTCATAAGAACTTATACCAACCATTGATTTACTGACAACATCAGGACCCTCTACGCATCCAGAAACTAGGTCCCACTGACAAATGGCAAGTCATTACTGTTGGAGCTTTTCCTTGTAGGACCAAACTTGAATTAATAGATAGGCTTGATTCTTAGGGTAGGCACTCAATTTTGACAAGAAAATAGCCCAATTAATGAGAATAAAGAACATCCTCCTTCTTCTTTGAGCTCCACATCACTCAGGTGGGTATTTCCTTACCTCCACATTCAAGACACCTTAAGATATACAATAGGCCTGCAGATAGATTATTGTGGAATAATCTTCAAACCCCTTTAGGTAACTTGTACCCCAATGAAGCCAATTCACATGCAATAGCCCTACTTGCATAGAATGAGTTTGAAGACTAGAAAGGACCTCCTACTATTACTACCAACATGAAAGGGAAAGGTATTTGATTTGAATGATTTTAATGTTGCATTGAAGAGACCCCTGAGATACACTAAGTCTCTGATAGACCAATGCCTTGTCCAATAGGCCATAGAGTCAAATATCCTATTGCAATAGACAGCTATGAAACAAGAAGACTATGTACTCAATGTGTCAATGCCTAACATCAATCACACACCATGACCAAACCTCACTTTAATAACCCACCTGTGTATTCAAGTATGTTAATACCCATCCAAAAGATTTTAACCCTCCCCTTAGAAGAGACCTATAAATAGATAATACATTAAACAACATCCACTAGAAGACAAGCATGGCATATCTTTGACACCTTAGCTCATACATACATGAAAACTAATCCTAAACCAGTTATCTTTGTGAAGACAACTCCACTTGCAAACACATGGGAAATGCAAATAGAAAAGTCAAACACCCTTGATGTATGATTAATGAATTCAAGATTAAAATGGAGATAGTTTAATGACAGTAAGAATATACCGAATCCTCATACATAAGACAAATAAGTTACAATACATATCATATTCTCTGAGCCCAACAAAGGAGAAAAGAACACCCTATATGCAGAGAAGTAGAGAAAATCTATAGGAAAAGGACCCTTCATGGAACCATTTCTCCTCAAAATTTGTAGAAGAAGGAACCCTTACAAAATAAAACATTTCACTACTTATACCACTAGTCACCTTGGAATCCTCAAAGAGGATGCATCAAGCTTTGGGTGACTAGGGTAAGGGTTTCAACTACCCAACCAATCAAAATTTACATCAGAAGTTATTGTAGGGGAAGAAACACATGCAACCCGGAGAGAATGAATCTCAAACAGATCTGCAATAATGAAAATCTATGAGAACAGTATAGAATAGCAAGGAATTTCCATGAAAACTAATCTATTTAATCACCCTGCAACATGCCTTGAGCCATTCTTTGTTCATTCTTTACATGGCACAGATCTCTGCAATCGATCATCACACCTTGGACCACATTGCAATAGAAAACAAATCATCTCTTACCAGCTCCAGTCGCTTTTGCATTGAATTTTAGTCCTTTCTGTGGCTGAGAAACCCTCAAAAAATTTGAATTTGAATTTCAATAGTCATATAAAAGCGCCAGCAACAAATCAACGGTTGTCATTCAAACTTGAATCAACATTATATCATGACCATTCAATCATCATGTTTCATGGGCTTTATGACTTAACTCATCGGATAGCCTTGGGTGAACACTTAGCAAACATGTGACAAGGAATTTCAACCTGTCAACTAAAGGAAATAAGGCATGTGACTTAGCGAACCTGTCGACTAAAGGAAACATTCAACCTCGGTCCCATATTTGGTGAATTGGTGAAAAAAGGTTAGTGCCTATTCTCTGAATGTTTCACCTTTTTGCCAATTCATTTAGCTATTACGCTAACACTATTTTCCAAATTGATAAGTCACTAGACCCATCGCTAAAACATTACGCAAGCCAGTGAACAAAGAAGACGTTTGTCAGAACCACCAAAAGACTAATAAATTAATTGGGCCTGCATTAAGAAAATCGACAGCCATCTCATCTTCGCATAGACTTTCGAGATTCCATCAGATTACACATGCACCATCGGATGAGGAATCTTACCCTACCCTAACAACCTTCTGACACTAAATGAGATCAACAGCTGTCACATAATCTCAAGCCTTTGACAAAATCGATGAGAACTTACACCATTCGTCAATTTACTGACAAGGTCAGGACCCACTGACATGCCGGATACCAGGACCCACTAACAGCTGCCAAGTCACTACTAAATGGGCCAATCACAACTTTCCATTTTTTCTTACATCTCACTTTGGACCCGCCACCTACTAATCATAACACCTAGATAATCAGATGGATGGCGCATGATCTGAAGGGCTCTTGAGATTGTATGCACTTATACACCAACCGTCAATCTGGAATCTACATGAAAATGGGTCCCACTGATAGAATGTCCAACTCACTATTCCTGACCAATAAAGAACTACCATCTGTGCTTACATGGCAGTGGACCCGCTGATATGAAAGGCTATGTCACAGAGAGAATGAACGGTTGTCACAACTTCATAAGCCTCTGACACATCACTTGTGCTTTAATGATAGCCATTAGATGTAGATGTTGTCAGAGCCGGGCCCAAGAAACACATAAGCCAAAACATTAGAAAATATTAGTGCATGGACTTAGGGAAAATAAAGGCCACCAGGGTAGAAACTTAGGAAAAATTAAAAGGGACCCCGCCGGCCATGAAAACCTAACCGTCGAACAACTTAAAGGACTTTAATAAGCACATGCAGATTAGGATTTTAAGTTGCCCAAAAAAGTAACATGAAAATAGAATAAGGCTAGGGCATTTTAAGTTTTTTTTTCATGTAACAGCTAGTAAATATAAATTTTGAACTAGGGTTTGAGCCAAAGACCTAAAAACAACTACAGAGACCGGCAGAAAAATGCTAGAGCCATGAAATTTTTTCTAGGTGCTAACAGTGGCTCTAGTTGGGGATGATGGGCAACTTGTGTCCATGCAAGAATTTATATCTCTAGGAAAAGAAGATCGCCTACTGGAAGAAGGGCATAGAGACCTCAAAAAACACATGAAACACACCAAGGAAAATGGGAAGGGAAACTATATACAAAGTATACACATTTTTTTACAAAAAGCCTGAAACCTCAAAACATGAACCAATCTTTGCCCTTGTCAAAAATTAGGTTTTCATTTCTTTCTTCTTGAGGTAAACTAGATACTTTATTCCCATTTGTTTCACTAGGCATATCAATACTTTCAATCAGCCCTTTAGGCAAAACAACAAATTTATCTTCAACTTCATAGTGCATGTAAAAACTTGGAACACTCTCATTATCCTGCTCACTATGAAAGTAAAACTCAGCATGCCAATGAATACTATCATCAAATTGAAAATGTTCTTTCTCTACTGATTCATGTATGCCATCAATCTGAAATGCAAAAGTCACATACTTTATTTGATAAAAATCTTCATTCATACTTTGACTTTGCATATCCTTAGGTGTGGTTGGTTGGAGTTCAAAAGAATAATCAATTTTATATTCACACATGTCATTATTATCAAATTCTGTAACATTTGAGACCTCCATGTGTTCTTCAAACAATGGGTTGATAATTCCATGTAATACTCCTTGTTGCACATTATGACAAAAAATGGGTTGATCATCACCATAGTCCTCATCATATAAAGTATTAGAAAACACTTTAAACTCACTACCCATTTCATCTCCATGGAGATTCTCAGCACACAAAAAAAAATCAAAACTATATGAAGATTCATAGTCAATATCACATACCAAGCATATAGTGTCCATAATTGCATCTTCTTCATTATCCTGTCTAAGAAAACCATCATAGCAAAACCATGGTTCACTCCTAAACTCTCTATTGTATGCTTCAACCTCATTATCCAATGCAGGTCCATTAGATAACCTTTTACTCAAATCTTCATGTTCATCCTCACTATTATTACATTGCATTACATTGCATTACCATTTCTTTATCTTCAAACTTTGAGGACAAATCATTCTCAACATCCTCATACTCAAGCTGATTTGTACAATGTACAAATTGAGATGCACTTTCATTTCCAGATTCAGAAAGTGAAAACATACCTTCACTAATAAAAGAGTGTTCACTTCCATCATTACTTTCTTCCTCCCATGTTGCATCTGACTCATATGAAGACACCTCCACATCACTGCCTTCATCACTCTCACCTGAGTAGCCACTTTCAACACTATGTTCCTCAGACTGTGATTGATATGCTTGTGAATCACATTCCTCATCTTGTGCAACAACTTCAAACTCATCATTAGAGACATAATTTCAGCCTCCTCATTTGTATAACATTGAGACATAGAAGCAACAACCTGATGCCTAGGAACATTAGCAAAATCATGCTTATAATCAAGATTACAAGAATTGACTATAGTGGAAAATTCACAACTCAAAACACCATCACACTGCTCAATTCTACCAAGGTCTAGAATATGTCTTACTGTTGTAGCATCTTGAACACATGTCTCATTAGTAGCAAAAGACTCCACAACATTCATACACCTATCTTGATTTGACATTTCAACTTGATTACAAACAACAACAGAAGTGTTGATACACTGATTTGGAGTTGTGGTATCAACACTACAGTCTTCTTTTCTTTCATATTCATTATACCGGCACACTCATGGAAAAATGACCTCTGGTCAATCCATATTTCAAATTGTTCTCAATGTCTATCGCAGTTAGAAATGTCTGATATAATGACCTAGGTTCTTTATCCCTCAGCAAGTAGTTCATTTTCTTACCAAATGCATCAAAGTAGACATTCATACATACTTGATCATTGAGTCTATAACTCTCAGGGATTTCATTCAATACTCTTGCAAATCTGATATTGAAATGAGGAACAAGTTCATCATTCTCAATATGAATCTTTAAAAACTTATCATAGGAATCATATATGCTTACCCTTTCTCCAAATTGCTCCATGAAGACTAAATGCATCTCACTCCAAGATGAGATAGAACATGCTAGTAGAAAAGAGAACCAGTCTCTAGCATCACCTTCTAAAGTTTGAACAAACAATTTCATCCATAGGTCTTCATGGAAAACATCAAAATCACACATCACATCAACAAAGCATTAAACATGTTTCCTTGCTGACTGATACTGGTCCCTATTATACTTTGGTAAATATCTCCTAATTCAATCAGGGATCTTATTAGGGAAACAAGGTATGCCATCATAACAAAATGGCACATATCCTCTGACAAAAGAAACTTTGTGAACATCCATCACTAACCATAGCTTTTGCACATCCACTTGAAAATCTTCAAGACTAATGACAGGAAATCTATACTTGAAACTAATCCTCTTTTGTCACTGAACCCTTCCTACATACTCCACACTTATTCCTTTTTAGTGCTTGATCACTTAATAAGGAAACATTTCTAAACATGTAAGTATGATACCTAGAAGTTCTGCAGTAGAAAAACTTTGTTGACTGGAAGGTAGGGAAAATATAGAGCTCATCATGCAACTCCATTAGATTCTTTTCAATCTAGAGTCACCACCTCCTTGAAGAGAAAGAATACTTCACCTTTTGTGTCTTCTTCCGATCAACTAAGAACTTCACCAAGCCTCACTGTTTATCAGAAACTGCACTGATCAAACAGAGAACCTCAGAGCCGCCACTCAATACTTATTGACAAGATATTAGCAAATACTTTCTTTTGTATCTGACTCTTTGATCATATAACCAGACTGTGGGAAAAGCATAATGGTAACTTTATTTCAATCTCTAGCTGAGTCGCTAATTTGTTGGAGCTTTTCCTTGCAGGACCAAACTTGAATCAATATATGGGCTTGATTCTCAGGGTAGGCACTCAAGTTTGACAAGAAAATAGTCCAATTGATGAGGATAAAGAACATCCTCCTTCTTCTTTGAGCTCCACATCACTTAGGTGGGTATTGCCTTATCTGCACATTCAAGACACATTAAGATAAATAATAGGCCTGCAGATAGATTATTGAGGAATAAGCTTCAAACCCCTTCAGGTAACTTGTACCCTAATGAAGCCAATTCACATGCAATAGCCCTACTTGCATAGAATGAGTTTGAAGACTAGAAAGGACCTCCTACTATTAGTACCAACATGAAAGGGAAAGGTATTTGATTTGAATGATTTTAATATTGGGTTGAAGAGACCGCTGAGATACACTAAGTCTCTTATAGACCAGTGCCTTGTCCAATGGGCCACAGAGTCAAATACCCTATTGCAATAGACAACTATGAAACAAGAAGATAGTGTACTCAATGTGTTGATGCCTAGCATCAATCACACACCATGACCAAACCTCACTTTAACAACCCACTTGTGTATTCAAGTATGTTATTACCCATCCAAAAGATTTTAACCCTCCCCTTAGAAGAGACCTATAAATAGATAATACATTAACCAGCATCCACTAGAAGACAACCATGACATATCTTTGAAACCTCAGCTCATACATACATGAAAACTAATCCAAAACCAGTTATCTCTACGAAGACAACTCCATTTGCAAACACATGGGAAATCCAAATAGAAAAATCAAACACCCTTGATGTATGATTAATGAATTCAAGATTCAAATGGAGATAGTTTGATGACAGTAATAATATACCAAATCCTCATACATAAGACAAATCAATTACAATACATATCATATTCTCTGAGCCAAAAAAGGAGAAAAGAACACCCTATATGCAGAGAAGTAGAGAAAATCTACAAGAAAAGGACCCTTCATGGAGCCAGTTCTCCTCAAAATTTGTAGAAGAAGGAACCCTTACAAAATAAAACGTTTCACTACTTATACCACTAGTCACCTTGGAATCCTCAAAGAGGATGCATCAAGCTTTGGGTGACTATGGTAAGGGTTTCAACTACCCAACCAATCAAAATTTACATCAAAAGTTATTGCAGGGGAAGAAACATAGGCAACCCGAAGAGAATGAATCTCAAATAGATCTACGATCATGAAAATCTGTGAAAATAGTACAGAACAGCAAGGAAGTGCCATGAAAACTAGTCTATTTAATCACCCTGCAACATGCCTCAAGCCATTCTTTGTTCATTCCTTACATGGTACAGATCTCTGCAATCGATCATCACACCCTGGACCACATTGTAATAGTAAACAAATCATCTCTTACTAGCTCCAGTCACTTCTGCATTGAATTTTAGTCCTTTCTATCATTGAGAAACCCTCAAAAAATTTGAATTTGAATTTCAATAGTGATATCAAAGCACCATCAGCAAATCAGTGGTTTTCATTTGAACTTGAATCAACATTATATCGTGATAGTTCGATCGTCATGTTTCACAGGCTTTATGACTTAACTCATTGGATCACCCTGGGTCATCACTTAGCGAACATGCAACAAGACATTTCCTATTCATGAAATGAAAACCTTAACCTGAGCTCAACCCAGCAACCTGGTGACTAAAAGAAACATTAAACCTCAGTCCCATATTTAGCGAACTGGCGACAAAAGGTTAGTGCCTATTCACTGAATGTTTCACCTTTCCACCAATTCATTTATCTATTATGCGAACACTATTTTCCAAATCGCTAAGTCACTAGACCCATCGCTAAAATATCACACGAACCAGTGAACAAAGTAGACATTTGTCAGAACCACCAAAAGACTGATAAACTAATTGCGCCCGTATCAAGAAAATCAATGGCCATCACATCTTCACATAGACTTCAAAGATTCCATCAGATTACATGCCCACCGTCGGATGAGGAAACTTACCCTGCCCTGGCAACCCTCTAACACCGAATGAGAATAATGGCTGTCACATAATCTCAAGCCTCTGATAAAATCAATGAGAACTTATGTCATTCATCAATTTACTGACAAGGTCAAGACCCGTTGACATGCTGGATACTAGGACCCACTGACACCCGCCAAGTCACTGCTACATGGGCCAATCATAGCTTGCCATTTGTACTTACATGTCACTTTGGACCCACTGCCTATTGATCATAACAACTAGATAATCAGACAGATAGTGCACAATCTGAAGGGCTCTTGAGATTCTACGTGCTTATATGCCAACTATCAATCTAGAATCTACATGAAAATGGGTCCCACTGATAGAATGTCCAACTCACTGTTCCTGACCAATGAAGAACTACCATCTGTGCTTACATGGCAATGGACCCGCTAATATGAAAGGCTACGTCATAGAGAGAATGAATGGTTGTCACAACCTTGCAAGCCTCTGACACATCGCTTGCCCTTTAATGACAGCCATTATATGTAGATGTTGTCAGAGCGGGGCCTAGGAAACACATAAGCCAAAACATTAGAAAATATTAGTGCATGGACTTAGGAAAAATAAAGGCCGCCAGGGTAGAAACTTAGGAAAAATTAAAAGGGACCCCGCTGGACATGAAAACCTAACCGTCGAACAACTTAAAGGACTTTAATTAGCACATGCAAATTAGGATTTTAAGTCACCCAAAAAAGTAACATAAAAATTGAATAAGGCCAGGGCATTTTAGGTTTTTTTTTCATGTAACAGCTAGTAAATATGAATTTTGAACTAGGGTTTGAGCCAAAGACCTAAAAACAACTGCAGAGACCGGCTGAAAAATGCTAACAGCCATGAAAATTTTTCTAGGTGCTAACAATTACCTCATGGACCAACAAGAGACTGCCAACTATGCTTACATGGCAATTAGGACCCACCGAGAACATTATACCACCTCAAAGATCAGATGGACGATGCAAGATTTGAAAGGCTCAAAAGATTCTATGTGCTTATACACCAACCATTGATCTGGAATCTTAGCCGATTGAGATACCGAGCCCGCTTGACATGTTATATCCAACTCACCGCCCTCAACTAATAAAAATCCACCAATTCAACATCCTCTAATAGTGGACCCACCCGCTTAGAAAAGCTACGTCATGGAAAGGGATCAATGGCTGTCATAAGATCACAAGCCTCTGAAAAAACCCTTGCGAACTCACGACAACCATAGGATCAAGATGGTGTCAAAGTCGGGCCTAGGAAAATATTAAGCTAGAACATAGGAAAAATTAAAGCCCAAGACTTAGGCTTTTAGGAAAAATTAGGCGCTAAGGACCATAGGAAAAATTAAAGGCTGCCGAGGGTAAAACTTAGGAAGATTTTAAATGGGGGCCAATGAAAAACATAAAGCACATGCATTTTAGGACTTTTAAGTGACCCAAAAAGGTAATAGAAAAATAGAGTAGGGCCAGTGAAAAACAAAGGGGGTTTATCAAAGTAACGGCTAGTTTTCAAAAATTTGAACTAAGGGCTTATGCCAGAGGCCTAAAAACAACTGCAGAGACCAGAAGAAAAGGGCTAGAGCCATGAAAATTTTTCAAAGTGCTAACACATATTATTTTGAATCTTTGGCATATCATGGTTTATCCTTTCAAGGAGCATTATCTAAAAAGCTTTCCTTCTTCCAAAAATAAAAAATAAAAATAAAAATAAAAAAATAAAAAAAATAAAAAAATTGAAAATGTGCCTTCGTGGAAACCTAGAAACAGGTGCCTTGGTAGCAAAAGTAAAGAGAAATAAATTCATCCTATGGTGAAAACCACTCCCTTGTAGCACCATGGATAAGTACCGTGATGAAAACCTAGCAATCAAGCATCATGCATAGTTCTTCTACATATTTCATCCATTATGTCTTCTCTCTTTGATCTTGACAATGTTGACCTATACACAAACATTTGGCTATCTTGTGAGCTATCTTACGATGATCTTTCTTTCATTCCATTTATGTTTAGCCTTCATATTTATTTTCCTCCATTGATTCTAGCCTTTTGTTATCATTTTCCCCTTTGGTCTTGATCTAATAAAAAAGATTGAAACACGATGCTATGAAGCCTCTTGATATGTCTACTCCTTTGGACTGGATCCTTTCCTTCTTTTCCATTATGCTTTTGTGAATTATCCTATGCTGGCCTTTCATTGCTTGTCTAAATGTGCTTTACATGACAATTTTTCCCTAGCTTGGGTACTCTTGAGGAGTTTTCCCTTGAGGATTTCTACCCTTCATTCTCCTTCATTCTCTTGTCTTCCATCTCTTCCACTAGCTTGCTAATCCCTCTTGTCCTCCACCTTGCTAGACATTAGGACTACATGATGTGATCTTGCTTGGGATTTTGATGCCCATTCTGTCTTGGGGCATCCTTTATACATACTTATTGATCCTGATAAAATTCAAAAAAATGATATATTGTCAAAAAATTTTAAAATAAAAAATATCCTAAAAAAATGATCATCTTAGTGAAAGCCTAGCAATAGGTGCTTTGATGTATCTCCAAAAAAATTATATATTCCAAAAATACAAATAAATCAAAAAAATTAAAAAATTAAAAAAAAATATAAAAAGTGCATTGGTAAAAACTTGGAAACGGGGGCCTTGGTAGAAAAAATACAAAAAAATTATAAAAAGTCCTGAAAAAAACAAAGAAGGAAAAATTTGCAATAAATTCCAAGTGGTGAAAACTTGGAAACATGCACTACTTGAGGCCTTTGCACTCCTTTTTCTCAGCACACGTCCTCGACACTTAGCCTTTCTCCATCATGTCTTGTCCTTGTTGCCTTGGTTTGGAATTGGTCTTTGTCTTTGTCTAGGGGGTGTAACTATGTTAGCTTTGGTCTCTTGGATGCATTAGTCTTTAAGACACCTTGTAAATGATATTTTTCAACACCACCCAACTGTATTTTTCAAAACAACCCCTAGCATCAGGTGTTTTTCAACACTTATAGGTTTGGTCTTACCCAGCTTTATCATGTGATCTTACCTGCTTGTAAGCATTTGATCCTTATCCTCAGAACTCAGTATCAGTGAATGCACTTAATTTTTAAACACAACACTTAATACTTGAGCTATGCCATGATCTTTTCTTTATGTGCTGACTGTTATTGATTTTCATTGAGTGTCCTTGTCTAATAAGTCTCTTTGGGATGCATAGCTAGAGGACTTGGGCCATGGGGCATATTTTTATTTTCTTTCTACTTGTGGGTGTGGTCTTGAACCTCTTGAGTGTCTCTTGTGTTCCCTTGAAACATTTAGGAGATTTGAGGCATCATCCTTGACTATTTTTGCACAACCATTTTTATGGTCATCCTAGCATCTGTGCCTTGATGCGAGAGTGGCTTTTCTACATTAAAATTGGGTAAGCTAACATTGAAGTCATCTTGACCTTTATGTCTTTGATGCTTATGTTAGAATCTTTCCACATCCCAATCTAATATCAATAAAATTCATATCTTCATAGTTGCACTTGTAATTGGTGATGATTGTGTGATTTTTCGATGTCTGTTAATAATGGCCCAATGATGAAAATAAGTTCTTTAACATTCTCTAATGAATGATGAGCACAAAATCCTATGTTATAGTTTCTCTATTTCAAGTACACCTTTGCATTTTCATGTAGCTTGCATTGTTAGACTTCATATTAATTTGCATTTTTAGGCTACATTAGGAGTTTGAGAGGGTTTTCCTTCATCTTTATTTTGCACTTTTAATCAACTGCGGTCACGTTTTGATCTTCATTTCCTTATCTTCTTTCATGATCTCAATCAAAATTTTCTATCTTAAATAGTTGATTGATTTTGAGGCATCCTCTTTCTTGAGGCAAATTCTCTTTCTCCATTTCTTTTCACCTCTTCCAAGCTTCTATCTCCCATTTGCTTTCACCCCACTTCTTTTCTTCTAATTCAACCTTGAGGCATAACTTTTCTTGATGATCTACCTTGGTTATGTGATCCTTATATCTTTCATATTACATCAAGAATCTTATCTTTAGTTCAATTTGATCAAATTTATCAATTTATTGTTTCTCCTCTATCTCATTTCGATTTCGATCACAAGGGGGCAGTACCTATCAAACTTGAATCCTTGATTCAGCTTTATCAAACCTTTCTTAAGACTTGACAATTACCTATTTACAGGGGTGTTGGTCTTGTCTTTTTCAATCAGCTTATCTTTGTTAGCTTATATTTGTCCTGATGTGTTCCCATCTATCGAACACACATCTGGGTTATTTTGTGATCCCAAATCGATCTCACATTTCAAATTCATTCTTTGACTACATGTGTTCCCATGAAGATCACACATTACCCAAAGAAGGGCAAATGTATGCAACCTAAAATGGTCGCCTAGACTTTGGGCCCCATTCTTCAATTTATCAATTTCTTGAATCATTGCTTTTCAATATTTTCAATTCAAATCAATTTCCTTCATCAAATCATAATTAATTTAATTATTTTAATATTTCCTAAAGTTTGATCATTTTATCCTAAGCCTCATTTAATTAAAAGAAAACTTCCCTTTTAATTAAATAAAATGATCTTATTAAAATAAAATTCTTCTTTTAATAAAATCCCCACTTAAAATATCTCTTTGTGTTGAAAAAGGAAATAAAATAAATAAAAAATAAATGAAAATCCCTTTTTCTCTCCACTTTGATTGCACATACTTTTAAGTGGTGGGCCTTTTTCATCTTTTTGCCTCTTAAAGAATCCTGAGCACATGGATCAACCAAGATTTAATCTCCACCATTGCTCATTTCTTTTTGCCTCTTAATCTTGACCATCCGCTTTCCTTTATAAGAAGCCCCATCCTTCTCATTTTAGAGATATACAAAATTTTAGTATTGTTATGCTGCAGGTTTGAAGAGTAATTTTGGAGAAGATTCTTGAGCACTTGAGCTTGGATATTGCAAATTCTCTTGTCTTGTCTTCTTCTCTCATGCTTTCATGGCAATCTATTTAGATTAATCTTGCATTTGCATATTAGATTAGATTCATATTTTCTTTCATAGAATAATCTTGCATGAGCATTTCCTTTCATAGCTTAGTTTTCTTTCATGCATTGTTATCATATAGAATAGCTTTAATTTTCATTTGCATGCATACTTGATGATCATGGAGACTAGCATTCTTTCTTTTCCTCTTTGAATCTCTCATTTTATGGTGTACTTGCATTGGCACAAACTAGGTCAAATCTGAGGGCCTCTATTTAAAACCCTTTCACTTCATGAATAGAGAGCTATGAGTCACCATTTGAGACCTCATTCTTGAGTAATCTTGGATATAATGACTCATAGAAGTGTGACAATATTTTCGCACATAGCGTTGCTCTGTCATTTTCGTAATAAAATCAGGGTGTCCCTACCTTACTATATTCTTCAGTCCCTTTGTCTTAGTATTTCATAGCATAGGAAGAAGGAGAAGAAACCCATTCTTCATGAAGGGTTAATTCTTCTAATTGTTGAACATATTAAGAAGACTACCAGTTCTAGCCCTATCATTTCTTCACCCAAAACTAGTTCATGTAAGAAAAGAATTAGGGAGATGATTGCTAAAGAGGAAAGTCCTTCAAGTAAAAAGCTAAGAAAGGATAAGGAGATTTGTATGGAAATGGAAACCTCTTCATATAGTGCGGAAGGTTATGATGACATGGCTGATTCCACTGAGGAAGATAGATATTCTTTGAGCTCAGTCTCAAATACAGCTTCGGTGGAAAATGATAACACTGAAGAGGAGGCCACTGGTACTATGAAGATGGGCAACACCTCTGGAATCAAGAGTAACAACGAGGATGAAAAAAATGGGGAGGATGTTGGTGGTCAACAAGTGACCATTTTAGTGGACTATGATAGTTCTGAAGATCATGATGTGCCCATCTCTCCTAAACTAGAATTGGTCATGGAGGTTGAGTCAGATATTCAAAAAGATGCCACAAACATGGAGAAAAATTCCCCTAATGCAAAGATGGCTTCACCTGGTGCGGAGAAAGTGAAAGTTCTTGACAACTCTTAGAACATTCCCTTCATAAAAATTGTGGATATGCAAGAATGAAATGTTCAACTATTTAAGGAAGACATCATGGATGATAAAATAGATCCACCCTTTGGGGTTGTCCAAAATGCTAAGGCTGCTTCCATGTGTTCTTTTCACCTACTGAAATGGGTTTTTCAGGAAATCAAGAATTTAAACTTAAAGTATCACTCCATTTCTGCTAAGGTGGATTCCCTGGAGGATAAGCTAGAGTCTGGTTCAACAACTATGGAAGGTAACATGAACATTGATGGGAATAAAAAAGTGTAAGAAATACAAGCTAGAATGGAAACAATGGAGAATGCCATGAAAAAACACATGCATGACAACAATAAGTTTATGCGTTCGGCCATGGACTGCTTCATGACAATTAAAGTTGAGCTGGATGCTAGCTCCCCCATCAAGAAACCTGATAAGAACACTGAGGATTTGAAAGAGGAAGGTCTGGGAAAATGTACCAGGTCTGCCAAAAGGAGGAAGATTCAAGAAAGAATTTAGGAGCTCTCTGACTTCAATGCCGTAATAAAGAAGATATCCGAGGTGAAGTAGGAAGCTGACGAAACTCACAAGGAGTTTGTCTAGTTCCCTGGGTCCCTCGTGTTGGCCTTGTGTCATTTTTTTGCTGGTATTTGGATTTTTGGTTTTTATGCTAGTTTTGGTTATGGCAGATTGTTCCCTAGTCTTGTTTCTTTCTAGTTTCTTTTAAATGCTAAAATTTTTTTCTAGCTTGTATGGGGTTTCGTGTCCCCTTTAAAACCTATTTTTCCCTGCAATCAAAAACTTATAATTTTTATAAATAATAAATAAAAACAATATTAAAAAATCACCAATATTATTAATATATATTGAAAGATTTTTATACATGTTATATCTTTTCAAAGAAGCTTTGTCAAAGTTGTCACTTTTGCCTACTAAGACTTTGCCAAATCAGATTGAATAAACTAACTTATAATTTTTATAAACAATAAATAAAAATAATATTTAAAAATTACCAATATTATTAATATATAATGAAAGATTTGTATACATGTTATATCTTTCCGAAGAAGCTTTGTCAAAGTTGTCACTTTTACCTGCTAAGACTTTGCCAAATCAATTTGAATTAAGATAAACTAACTTATAATTTTTATAAACAATAAATAAAAATAATATTAAAAATCATCAATATTATTAATCTATAATGAAATATTTGTATACATGTTATATCTTTCCAAAGAAACTTTGTCAAATTTGTCATTTTTACCTGCTAAGACTTTGCCAAATCAAATTGAATTGCTTTTTTTTTAAAGTAATACTAAAAAGCTCGCCATAGTTTTGTTAAAAATTAACATAAAAGAGAGTCTGTAAGTTTTTCTTATCAACCATATCCAAATAGATATTTAATTTTCTTAAATTCTGATGTGATGATAATGTCAATATTGAAATCATCACCACCCACTCTAGAAAATACTTGGGACTATTTTTATTATGTTTTAAATAACATATATTTGAAGACGGTTCAAATTTAATAGAGAGTTTGCACTCTTATGTAATCAATAAAGTAAAAGTCCACAAATATTTAGAAGCCTTTCTTGACTGATAAAAAGCGTGAATAAGTTGTCTATCGAATGTGGAAAATAAAAGATATTTGAAGGTCAAAATGTAAAATAAATTTAAAAAAATCCATTTCAATTTTCTTTATTCTCCTTTGAATTCCTTGGGGCTTGAATTCTATTTCCAATGCAAAATCATAAATTTCAGGTGACTTGCAATTATGACTAAACATCATTTAATTTTGCAGGGCCGACCACTAGAGAAGATTTCAAAATACTTTTGTTTTTCTTAAAAGGAGACCTCCAAACTATGCCTCCTAGAACCAACAATACATCTAAGCTTATGCCTCTTTTTTTAAAAGGAAAATGGCATTTAGTTGTAATATGCAATAGGCTCATAGAGCTCACATGAGACATACAATGAAACATAAACCTACTTGTCCAATTAAACCTAAATTAGGAGGTTTCAAAGTCTATTTCAATAGTTGAATTTAGAGAAATAGAGCTCACATGAGACCAATACAATGAAACATAAACCTACCTATCCAAGAAAACCTAAATTAGGAGGTTTCAAAGTCTCTTTCAATAGTTAAATTTAGAGAAATAGAGATCACATGAGACCAATACAATGAAACATAAACCTACCTATCCAAGAAAACCTAAATTAGGAGGTTTCAAAGTCTCTTTCAATAGTTGAATTTAGAGAAGTAATAAAAAATGAATCTGATTTTTAACACATCTTGATATATCAATAAGAACTCAAGTCATGGTTATTGTAATCCTTATAAGAAACATCTACCATAGACTCACTCTCCTCATCATTATAAGTTATAAATAATATTTATTGTTATCTTTATAAGCATTGTTTGTTAGAGATCATAGTTATTCTAGAAATTTACAAATAACTTACAATTAATATTGAGAGGAATTTCATAATGGTCCTCATTATATTTAATTTAAAAGAAAAATTAACACCTATGAAGCACTCTACACATATTATAAGGAAAACTGGTGCAACGTAATAACCAATATTTACTTCTTTAGTATTCAATAATAAAAAATATTTGTTAGTGGATAATGTATTGCAATCATGTGCTAGCGAGTGACCATAATTGTAGTATTATAGGCTAAATATACCCCTAATCCTAGTTTTTCCTAACTTTTAGTCATAGACATTAATCTAAGCATAAGGAAGAGGTTCCATGAGGGGGCCTTGGGCTCTATTTTTTAGAATAAAGGAGGTCCTATGAGAAAAAAATTTTGGGGGCTAAAGGATTATTTGGAATCTCTTCCACCAAAAATAGGAGGACTCTACTTTTAGGACTCTAAATTTGAGCAGGTGAAATGGAGTGGGGTTGGAAATAGCCCCACCAACTTAGGAATTTTTTTTTCTACATGTCAAAATTTTCTCATTTTGTTTCCCACCAAAAAAATAAAATTTAGAAGGAAAACAAAGTTTTTTACTATTTTTTTATTATATTTTCAATTAAAAAATCTCTCCAACTTCCTTAAATTTAGCATCTAAAATATTTAAGATGAAACATTTTATACAATTTATAGACCACTCACCTATAAACATTCCTAAAAAATCACAATGACCCTCTATTTTTAAGGAAGCCCTCCTCCATGGAACCCAGCCTAAGCCTAACTCTAATTTTAAAAATAATTTTAATCCTAATTCTTACTCCAACCTTAATCCTTATTTTAACAGGAACTCTTGGTAAAAACCTAATTATAATCTTTAACATGATTATAATAATTTTAGAATTATAATAATTAATCAGAGTTAAGATTATACTTACCTATTAAAAATAATTAATAACTATAAATCAAATGTCATTCATTTATTTTCACTAGAACATTAAATTAATAATTATAAAATTAATCTTAATTAATTATTTTTGATTTAATTAAACTATTTACAATAATAATTAATTAGCATTTAACCAGAAAGGTGAAGATGTTGAAGATGGTCTGGCAGGCACTGGAGGAGGGATGGGTGAAAGCTAATTTTGATGGAGCAGTGCAGGGTAGCCCTAGTAGATCTGGAGCAGGTGTTATTATTAGAAACTCAAAAGGGGAGACAGAGGTTGCAGGAGCCATGCGTCTAAAAGATGGAACAAACAATTTGGTGGAAGGACAAGGAGCATTGTTGGCAATTAGGTTGGCAAGATAGAATAAGTTTTCAAAATTACATCTTGAAGGTGACTCTTTACTTATTGTGTAGGCTATTACAAAACCTAAAATTAATGCATGGCACTTAGAAAATTTATTAATTGAAATAAGAGAGGAATTAAACTTCTTTGATGATTTTAAAAATATCCCACATCAAACAGGAAGGTAATTGTGCCGCTGATAAGTTTGCCATGACATTGGAGGAAATGGAAGTCCCTCACTTTAAAAGTGGTGACTAGGATAGTGAGGTGGATCATCTTTTCAAATGGGCATAGATGACATGTATTTGGTGATGTCAAAAATAGGTGTGAAGGTGACAGGAGTTAATGTTAGTTGTGCTTGCTCCATTCATCAAAGATCGTGCACATTTTGTTTATAAAATTTGGTGATGGAGGCTGATGGGTGATAAAGGTTGGTTCTTGTGGGAAGTGACAAGCAATTATGAGGACACTTGTAGGTGAAGGGGTTGTGAAGGCTTATATAGACATTTATGTTGCATTATTTCCAATGTTGAAGTGTTGGGTTGTGGGTAAGGTCAGCTCTGCAAAAATATGGAGCCAAATTTTATGTTTAAAACAAAGAAACAACAAAAAGGATTGTTTGGTCTAGTGGAAAAGCTCAGACTGCAAAAAATGGTGCTACTTCCAATGAGGAAGGTGATTGATGCGGTCATGGAGACTTTAGGACCCTTTTTTCATAATAATCAATGTCGCTGGAAGCTTCAAGTTGATATCGCAGCTATGGTTATGGCGTAGGGGCTGGAGTTGGGATTTGCTAAGGAAAGAGTGAAGTGGGTGATGGAGGCACTCTTCAAAAAAGATTTACTAGTGGGTCTCGAGCAGCTATTGGAGTGGGGCTCATTAAGGATGGGAATTTGACTATATGGAACTGTTTGATGATGAACAGGAAAGAGAAGAGGTGGGCATTATCCCATTTTTTGGTTTGGTTGAACTGGGGGTAAACAAACATGTTTACATGGAGGAGTGAAGGTTGGTGTGGCTTAGTCCTGACGGAGGCCATATTGGAAGCCCAGAAGGACAACAGGGATGCCAAAGTGCCGACAGTGTTCCCGCGGAAGAAGCACTCTAGAGGTAGACACTGTGCATGGTGTGTTTGAAGATGTCGACTCTAGTTTTTTGATGATAGTCACCCACTATGGCAAATTTTGTAACAGTTAGTTTTTTCAGTAAGGCTATTATTTTGGTTTGTGTCTTTCTCAACTATTTGTAAGGGTTTAATTCATGAAGCTACTTGTCTATATCATTGTAAACTTGACTTAATGTCTGTAAATTCATAGGAAGTTTTGGTGGGCTTTAGGGACTTGTTGAAATCTATAATGCACAATTTGTCTCTGGTGCATGTTGCCCTTCTGATGCAACATAGGTGGGTGTTGTTCGGGTGGGGGTTATATGGTTCTAGATGAATCTAAACTTTGGTTTCTTATTATGTAAATTCATCTTTATTATTAATAAAATATCCAATTATAGATTAAAAAAAATAAATTAATTAACATTTAATTATAACATAATTAGTGAAAGATTTATATTATTGTGTAATTATTGAAAATTCTAAAATAATATTTAATATGTTCTAACTTTAAGATTATAAAATTACAATAATCTATATAATTATTCTAGTTCTAATTTTATAGTAGAATTATAATTTTTTTTAATTTAATCTTAATCATAATTTTAGAATGTCATCCCCAAAATACACAGACAAAACACAACCACAAATTTATTTTTTGATAGAATACAAGAAGACAACTAAGGTTTACAACAACTCACTTGATGTGAAGCCTAAGACATAAAGACTAGTCACCCAACAATCCATAATGGGAATCATGGCATGTGTTGGCATGCCAACGTCCCTTATTCGAGGGTTGACATTAGGCAACAAACTATCCCTAACAAGGTTTGGTGTGATAGATTCATTAGGTCTAAAATTTAGTTCAAATCTCATTTAAGAATAAGGTATGGTGTGGAAATTATATGTCATCGATACAGGATTGAATGAGTCTAGGGGACATACCCCTTATCAAGTCATACTATATAGTCTTTTAAACTCCTCAAGACTCAACTTATTACAAAGCGGTCAAGAATTTTAAAGATTATTTTAAATAATTTTATGAACCCTAACTTCTTAAAATAATTTTATTATAATCCTATTCGACAAGGGGAAATGATTGAATTGAAACTAGATTAAATGAAGTATATATACTAAATGAATTTTTTTAATAGAACATACCCACTAAATAGAAAAATAATAAGGTCATTAATTAAATAACAATTCTTTATAATATTCCCAATATAAAATAAATCATGCTAGAATTCCCTTCTTTACAATTTTGAAATTTAGCATTTAGAAGCAATTTAAATAATAGATTTTAAAATTAAATTAATAATTTTAACCTTAGTTCCTTATTTAATTTCTGATAATGCTCCAATTTAAATCATCATCATTAGCCTCTTCAAATTTACATTTACTCATTATTTCAATAAACTAATTTAATTTGAAAGTCTTTACAACTAAAAAAAAAGAATAAACATTTCCAAGTTAAAATTCCATCAACCAAAACTTATTTAAATAATAATAAACTAATTTAATTTATTATTTTAATTAATAAATACATCCTATGTTTTAAGGGGTACTTAAAACTAAGCCTAAATACATCCTAGGGCTCAATTTAACCCTCCAAAAACCCAAGTGAAGTTTACACATGAAAATGGGATGTGATGTCACTTGCCTTGGTTTCCCAAACCACTAACAATACCTAGGGGCTCACAAGGTGACCTAAGGGTGAGGTAGGATCCATTTTCCAATTAGGGATGTCAACACATTACACTAGTGTCATGTGACACTTCACAATAGGAGTACACGTCACATTACTTATTTACACACATGGCATGACTATTGGATAATTTACATTTACATTAACACATTTAATATTTACATCAAATTATGCACATATTAGCATTTACAACAACAATCACAAAAGCATTACATTTAGGAAATTTAAAATCACATAACAATGAGGTCATTCTCTTCCTAGATTCGACCTTGGCCTTAAACTATTTTCACATAGATCCATCCTTGTTTCCCTACATTAGAACCATGGCCATAACCCTGCACACTCGATCAAATTATCAGTATCTCATGAATATACAAAACAAAAACACACACACACACACAGATATATATATATATATATATATATATATATATATATATATATATATATATATATATATATATATATATATATATATATATATATAATATATAAATATATATATATATATACATATATATATAATATATATAC